>AYEL01082869.1:0-99490 GCA_000484575.1 Olivierus martensii | reverse complement strand
AAAATTCTATTAAAATAAATATTAAGTATGGAATTAGTGCAGAGAAGAAAATTTTAAATACTGTATATAAAAATGTTTAATTTTAGAATATTTTTTTAAAATATTAATTTCAATATTTTTATAATTTCAATTTTATATTGGATTTTAAAGGTTTCAGTATCGAAATGAAGTCATAAAACTCAATAACAACACGTATCGGACATATCTAGCAAAAATATGAAAAGATTACATATAATATTTATTCTATAATGAAACTTATATTCGAAATTATAAATATTTTCGTCATTATTTACAATATTTTAAATAAAGTTAAATTTAAAAATTTTATTAAATATGAATAATCAAAAAAGGAATATTTTATAACTTTCAAACCAAGTAGTGATTGGATATGTTCTATCGGAACACTAATTTTTATTAGAGTGATATAAATAAATATTATATTGGTAAAGATAAGTAATAAACTTTAAACATTATCTATCAAACGTATTTAGATGTTGTTTTCATCTGATGCCAGATCACAGATAATTATCGTTAAGATGGAATAACGAATTGAAATTTCATATTCTAATCAAAATATATATTACAAAATATGATACAGCAGAGTTTTATGGTTCATTAATCTACTGAAAATGTTATAGAGACTATTTAATTGTTTACTATTTATCCAAACCACGATATTTTCGTCTAAAATTATCTATTAATTTTTTTAAACAATAAAAATATGCGATAACGTATTTAATCGTTTATTTACTGATTTCAAAATGGTTTCAAAATATACTGGAGAAAGAAATATTGACACATCTGTTATTATGTAGTTAACATAACTTATTTTAAAATCATAACGTTTACAAAAGTGTATTCTGATAAGTTATCATGGTATCTAATACATCTCTCAATGGCGTCGTCGATAATTTGTTATTGAATAATCTATCCAATTCTTCATCTAACAAGTAAGAAGAACAGCAACATAAATGCATCATATTGATGTTGTTATATTGTCGTCCTCAACCGTAACACTTCTTGATCAATTATGATAAGATTTCCGCTATGGAGTTGTTAGGATAACATACATAAACACTTGTATCTTATTAGCTTTACAATAATCTGTTTAAAACACAATAAAACTTTTTTTATCTCAAAAATATTCTCCAAGATAAATCTGTAATTTTTAATGATTTTCTTAGAAATAAAATATTTCTGATTTTTGAGAAACAAATTTGTAAGAAACGAAAACTGTAGTTAAAATAATAAATATACAATAATTAAAAATTGATTTAGAATTTTATTTATCTGTCTATATTCTAAAATATTGCGCTGCAATTTATTTTTTATATATTTATATACTAATTGTATTTTTTAGTTTATTTTTCCAATATGTAATTTAGAGATTAATATTTAATGAAAATCTAATATAAAAGTTAAAGCTTTCAGTATGTGAATTCAATTTACAAATAGCATTTTATATGTCCTATTTAGGATTTGATAAGCGTTATATAGAATTTTAAAATTTATATGAAAATTCTGAAATATATTTTATATAATTATTTGTAGAATAAATAAGAAACGACAAAATAAACATATAAAATTACTGTATCACTAATGAGTAAAGCACCACTAAATTTTTATGCATTTCACTTAGAAATTTTATAAAATATATAAAAGTAAATATAGGCTATATAAAAGTTATATATATAATTTTTAAAGTTTTTATAGAATAACTACTGTATATAAAACTTTTATATATTTACTTATTAGTGATACTTTTATGTAAGTTATTTTATAAATAAAAATTATGATGGTAATGAAAGCATATTATTAATATAAAAACATTAAAATAAAATAATCATTCCTGTAAACTTTTTAAAATAAATATTTATCAATTAATTAATCAATATTAATAATTATAGTAATATATCTGAATTTTTCCGATAAAATTTCTAATAAGCATTTTGAATTAAAAATTATACAAATTGAATTCTTGGGTTTCTTTTAGTTATAATCTCTTTTTAAGATATAAAGACTGTAGATGAAATATTTAATACGTAATAATCTGAAAGTCATTATCTTTTATACATTTATAAAAAGTTAAATGATAAATGACAAGTAATTTTCTGGCAGAGAACAGAGATCCCTAGTTCTGCAGATTATCACTCTTGTCTCATTTTGTCAGTGATGATCCTTAGATCGTATATCAACCCACAAAAACCTTCTAATCCATCAAATCATCAGAATCTCTTGCCAAAGAAAACTCTGGGCATCGTGCCCTCTTTTATTTAATTATATCTTTTAATGAGTATAAACTCGTCTTCAAATATAAAGAATAAATTTTAAGTTTCCATAAGAATCAGGTAATTCTTTTAACATATTTCATAAAATATAGAATGTTTTAAAATATTTTTAAAAGAATTTGGAAATGATATAACTTATACAAATTCATTAAAATTTAAGTTATCTATGATTATTTTTTGAAACATTTTATAAATGTATTTAAAATCCATAAATAATTTTATCGTTTTAATATTTAAACAAACTTTTAAAGATACATTTAAACTCTTCTATTAAAGAAGAGTTTAAATGTATCTTTAATAACTGTTATAATTTTATGATATTTCACTATAAAGTAAATTTATTTACACTGAAGTTCTAGCATTTATTACAGAAATTACTTAATTTTGGTAGCCTTCCATTCGCTGTTAATTATCTATTATAATATCTTAATTAAGTTTGGATTCTTGAAAAGCCTATTTTATTTATTCAAAACTCGGTTAGAGCCGTTATCGTCACAGATGCGTGTGGTCTTGAATTATATTAACTATTATTTATTACCATTTTTCAATTGATTTTATTTTTTACAAATGTATAATAAGATAGATGAAGCACGTATACTGAAGTCCTAATTACTGCACTTCTACAATTATGTGATTCGTTTTCAGATGATCCATCTTCTGAGTAATTGATATGAGTCGGTTTGTTACGTATTATCTGCACTTAAATCTAAAACTGATATTTTTGATTAAAACAGAAATTCATCTTAAGAGTCAATGGATTTAATTATTTATTCGAATTAATTTAGCCGATCTTTAGACTTTATAATTGTTAAAATGATCTTGCGAATCGAACTGACATCTTTGTAAATCCAATTCGAGAATTTTTACTTAAATTTATCAATTCTCTACATAAAAGGCAATGCTAATTAGAAGATCCCTGCTATAAATTGACGTTTTAAATTTTATATTTTATTTAAATATTACAGAATATTTGTCATTTGATTGTCAATTTATAAAGATAGCTAAAATAAAGAATAAATTTTCGAAAAATGATATTTATATGACAATAATCTTAAATTATCATCTGATTTAGAAAGCATGTAATTTATGAACGTACAAAAATTGTTAAAGGTTGCCGGATTGACTTATTGCTTTTACAGTAATACGTAGAAGTTATTGGGTCTTATTAAACCTATACTGTTTAAGTTCTGCTTAACCTACAAAATGCGAAAAATAATTTTATCGAAATGATTAATAAATCTTCAAAAAATTATATATTAAAATAAAACCCTATTATAATGTCCTATAAGTTTATATTATTCGAATCTATCAATACTGTCATCTCGGTTTCGAAACTAGTTGTTTTGTTAAAGAGGCCCCATTCATATAACCACCGATATTGCCTGAAGTAAGATGGCATCTGTCTGATCAGACGAATTTCAGACCATCATCAAGTGGGATCTCTGAATTGCCCTCTGGGTGGTCTACCGAAGAATTGGCTTTCAGATAGGATATTCATTTGGTAAGGTTTGGAATCTTTAACCTTATCTGTATTAGAAATCTATATTCACTCGAAAAATGCTTCGAATTTATTTTCTATTCAAGATTCATATGTTAAAATGAATGTTTAAAAAACTCCAGAGTTCTAGACATTCTTTTTATAATTATTAAATATTATAATAATAATAAGACACTTAAAATTTTTGCCAATTTCAAATATTAATAAACTTCTTTTATCACTAAGCTTGATTTATGCTTTTTAACCTGTGTGTAAAGATAGCATTAAAGACTATACGATTTTATTTAATATGAAATTAATTTCAAGTGTAAAAATCACAGCAAAAGCCCGTAAGTATTACCATAATCGATTTTATAATTTTCAAAAGTTTTTCTTACATTAAAAGAAAACTATAGGATTTAGTTACAAAATAATACTTAACAATTATATGAAAGCTGCGGAATCCGAGAGAGTCTTAAAACTAAACAAATCTCTTTGCAATTATAATTAATAATTAAAAATATAATAATTTATTAATAATATGAATAACGAAAAAATTTTTTCTATTTAGTTATAATTGGCCTAAGAATTATTTCCATAACTGATTCTGTAACTTATAATGATATTATCTCATTAGAATTCAGAATTAAATTATTTACATTAAATCTAAAGAAATGTTGTTCTTCTTCAACATCCCAGTTTTTGTTTTCTTAATTATTTATTACTTTATAACCAATAGAGAAATATATCAAAGTATCCAATTTTATATAAGTAAGCTTTTAGCTTACTTATATTTAATTAATATACATTATTAGGCTATAATCAAAATATATTACAAAATTAAGTATTTTAAATTTATGCAGCTTATTATATAAATTGAAGACACTTTCATATATAGGCTAATAACTTATTAAGAGTCGTTCATATTTAAATCTATAAAATAATAAAAGCGATATATTTGCATATTTATAAAATGTTAAGTTTAATTAATATAAATATCATAATAAATGATCCTATACTTTAAATTAGACATTTTTATTATTTTAGAACCTCAAAAAATAAGCTTATCGACATCGATTTTATTTTATGCTGATTATAGACCCTATAAAAAAATTCAGCAGCAATACAAAATTTATCATATTAAAAATTAATTTCCAAGAATACTTAAATCCGCTTATTACAATGAAATATTTTAAACTTTTAATAATGTAAATAAATTAGTTTTATGATTACTAATTGAATATTTCGAATATTGATTCTGTTCTATGACGGCAACTGTCAATTCAAAATTTTAGTTTAGACTGTTTAGCTTATTTTGATTTACATATTTAAAACGGATTTACATATTTTGAGATTAAACCTATCTCAAAATACGTTTTTAGCATATTACTTAGGATTCATTAATTATAACTATTAACGTAGAATATATATTGACAGGATTCAATATTTGATATAATATATCAATTTTGATTTAAGTTTTTGAACTTAATAAATCAAAATTTATTAAGTTCAAAATGTCAATTTTTAGAATTCCTAACTGAGTTTTAGAAAACACGAAAAATTCCGATTTTAAATTTTATATTATTCTCAATTATTTTTTATAAATAACGCGATTTATATGCTAGAATCAACGAATATGTAAACTTATAAGGATAGCCTGTATTGATTTTGGTTATGTTAATTAATGACATCCTTTTTAAATAGAAAGTTTTGAACGATTAATTTATTCTGTATGTATTATTATCTTGTTTATAAAATTTCACTTTAATACATTCTAAATATAAGCAAAAGAAAAATTTCGTAATAATCTGTGAATTAATAATACATAATAACCATAATATTTAGTATATTTTATTATAAACATTTTTATAGTTTGCAACATTATTTTAAAGAACAAAATTTTCGACTGAAAATTAGTATATGTATGAACTTAATAAATGTCTATTAACGTAAGAAAATATCAGAGTATTTTCTACTGAATATCAAGAGAATAACTACTTAAATATAACCAAAGTAAAAAATACAGCCTTTTATTACCCTAAATTACTTCATTTGATAGCAGAAAAAATGCCTTTGGCAAAGAAACTAGAACTAGGTCTACAGTTGAAGAATTTTATTTCTATTTATGATTCATCGTAAAACAAACACCATAAGAGATTAAACAATTCTGAATTTTCTAATCATTAATTTTAAAATAGTTTATTGTCAGTCCTCATTTTTACTTTAAAATGCATAAATATTTTTATAATGAAGTTTGGATCGTGTGAAAAGAATAGTCTATATAAATTAGTTGCTAATTCACTCAACATTATTTGATATCTCAATTATCAATAATTTTCAGCAATTCTTAAAGATTTTGTCGTAACCATCAAAACTTAAAATAGAAAAATTATTATAATTTTAGATAAGTATTAATCCTATGTAAAATATGTCACCTCGCTTATATGATGGATACACTTTAAGTTGATTAGTCTTACTACATCCATGAAAATTTTACTGCTAAAAAACTACAAGCTGTAATTTTGCATACATCTACTCTAACATGATTAGTATTCTACGCAAAATGAATCTGCGACTTCGGAGAAGTCTATTTTTGCGATTCTTTACAATTAAAGAAAACTTAAGAAGAAATGGAATGCAATTTATTTTAATAAATCGTATAAATTATATCTTAAATAATATTTTAAATTTAATTTGTTTATAGAACTTTATCGAATAACTAAGATGATAATCATTATATTTGATTTTTTCTTAATTTTATAAAGGCTTGTGAAATTTTTCGTTCCAAATTTTTAAGTCATAAAATTTATTTGTTTGAAAATATTTTAAAATTTTCCTTGAAGTTGATTTTTAGCTTATCACAAGGCTTATGTGTTTCACAAGTCAAATACATTTACATTAATTTTTATGATTATCCTTATTGCCAGGGAATGTTTCCTTTTTAAATGGTTCCAAAGATTTTACATTCCCACTATATTTTTTTATCCCTTCGCAAAGAAGAAGATAAATTTAGAAATATCAAATATCGTTTCGAATAATTAATTATCAATATCTTTGGAAGCTAGGAAACCTAGCTTCCAAAGATATTGGAAGCTAGGTTATAATTTTATTTTTTCAATACCGCTTTAGCATTCAATTCAATTATTGCTACGCAGTAAAATTTAGAATTATTTTTTGAATTTTCTTTAGATTAATATTCAACACAATTATCTGAATAGATCCATTCTAATCATAGAAACTTAATATATAAGACTTAATTTTAAAAAAATTACTTACAATAATCTTGATATTTTCTATATATCAATATCATCGTTACCAGCATATTTAAAGGATTCTTTCCGTAAATCAATTCTCAAACATTTTTCAAAGCGATTGTTCCGGTAGGTAGATTTTTATTTAAAAATTATTCTCAAAGTAAATTTGTTTGTGACTATGGTATCATAAAATAAATTGTTTAAAACTCTTAATCATTGAAGTAATGAAAAAATATTTACAGATATTTTGATCATTTTTTAACAAGCAGTTTCATTTTCTTGTATTCCGTTTTTAATAATTCATTGCGTTCATTGCGATAAAGACAATTTTTCAAACATTTAAGGATTCATTTCCGTTGAAGTTCGGATTTTAAAAATCGAACAAAACTCGAAATCTTACGAGTAATTTTATTTAATAAAAATTCTCGGCCGAATGTAATCAAAATCCGTTTATTCATAGTGGAGTTATTTATGATAATGAACTGATAAATCGACACATGCTGAAGCTGATAACATGCAACCTAATATTTATTGCATGGCTACTGTAAACTTAAAATCTGATAATATACTGTTCATATTATCGATTACTAAAAAATATTGATATTATCGATAGTCTTATTGATTGTTTGCCATTCATATTTTGACTCTAACCTTTGGGTTGAATGACAATGCATAAATTGCTAACAGAGGATAATATAAATAATTTGATTAGATCATAAGCAATATAATGAGCAAATACTTTATAATATAGGCCAGTGCTTCTTAAAGTGTGGGACCCCATATGGAGTCGCGTAACAAAATTTGGGGTCGCAGAAATTTTAGCAAATGCTTTTATTCGTATGTTTTTATTCGTATTCCAGTTTATATACCTCTATATCCAGGATCGCGAAAATATTTTCTCCGGTAAAAGGGATCGCCAAGTGGAAAAGTTTGAGAAGCGCTGATATAGGCGATACTTTGAAAAATTAAATGTTAATTGGACAAGTAAAAGTTAGTCCGCATGCGATTATTTCAATCAGAATAGTCTTTTAAAGTTGAGAATTTATATATTAATTGGTTGGAGAAGCGCTGATATAGGCGATACTTTGAAAAATTAAATGTTAATTGGACAAGTAAAAGTCAGTCCGCTTGCGATTATTTTAATCAGAATAGTCTTTTAAAGTTGAGAATTTATATATTAATTGGTCGGCAAACTTAATATTCAGTTGACTTACCATGTAACGCCCTTATTAAATAATATAATTTACATAGCATTGACAAAGATCTTGAAATACGAAAACCCATCTCAGAGAAATACAGGTTTAATATAGCAACTATGTAGTTTGCGGTTATGAGTGAAATGCTAGATCAAGGACAAGAACTACAGTAAATTGCTCTTAAGGGTGTGTTATAATTAATGAATATTTAAAGAGTTAACTTATATAACATGGAAGTAAAATTAACTTTCTCATTTTTATAACTTTCATAATGTCATAAAACAAATCATGATTAAATCAAATGATATAGGAATGTTTAGGGGTAAAAAACGAAATAAAACTTAACACGTTTCAAATGAATCATAATGATATAATGAATGAAGGAATAAAACGAAATTGCCCAAGACAATTTGCGATAGCAGACCATCTCAGTCCTTTAATTAAGCAGATGAGATAACAAGACTTTTGAAAATGATAGTGAAAGTAAGAATGAAAAGAGTGTTCAAAAATGAAGGTGATGAAGAAGAGTAATTAACAGATAGCCTTAAAGAAAGAGCCTTCAAATAGCTTCCAGAAAAGTATCGACCTCATCAAAATGACTAGGCCTAAATGAAGCCACTTAAAGAATGAACTGAAGAGTGATAATTACAGTTACAGTCAAACTATTCCTAATATTTTAATAGAGAAGAAATGTAACTAATGCATCAAATAGAATCAATGTAAGAATTTTTAGTTTTAAAGTAATAATAAATCTTTGTTTTCTAGTGTGAAAATCAGTTGATTTCTATATCTTATTTAATATAGTTATTTCAAGGAAAACTTTATTTGCTTCAGCATTTGAAAACAAAAAATTTATTTATGTACTGTATATATTACAAACATTGAACTTTCTTAAAACTATTGATATTTATATCTGTGATAAACTTAATAATAATTGATGCAAGAATGGATCTCTTTACAAGTTTGTGTGGCTTATGTTTATGTAATTTTTACAAGGTTAAGTCATTTTTCTTTTAATGAAACTACGTGGGACTTTCTAATTCATGCCCAAAGGCAGAGTAACACTTTTTGAAATAAGGTAAGATCTACTTTCAAGTCACTCAATAACTTGAACTTGTTTGATGCACCCTCTGTACATTCTGGTTTTGTCAAAGTAATAACAGGTTTTGAAAAGGTCGTGATCTCTTACACGACCTTTCTAGAAGAAGAAGAAAAAAGCTTGACTCGTTGTTGCGGCTTCCGTTCGAGATTTCTTAAATAAGCCTTATGTATAAAATATGAAGCATGAAAATTTTTAAAAAAGGATAAACTAAATAATGCTTCAACCTGAATACTGACGTCGTATTTTCCACTTTTTCGATTATATTAATCTGTCGAAAATTGATTTGGATATAATGAATTTAATCATATTTTACAGAAAAAACAAAAAAAAAAATCATTTGAATAATTATAAGTTAACAATATCAATTCTAATGGAAATAAGCTAAATGATATGTTTGAAAAGACTAAGATCGGATATACTGCTATTATTTTATAACTGAAATAAAACTAATACCTAAATAATTTTACCATCATTAAATTATTTTTAAAAATTAAGAGGAGATTGTTAACAGGAATATATCAATGCAAATAAGACATGATATTATCAGTTAACTTTGTGAAATATTATTTTGATACTATTAATAAGTTATATTCATCACTTGAGATAAATATATCATACATTATTAAAAATTAGCCATATTTAGATTTGCAATGAATTCATGAATCGGTATAAATCAATAATAATTTTTTTCATGAGGAGTATGAATTTGTGTTCTCGTTTCATTATATTAATGAATATACTCAAAAATCCAGAAGATAGAATGTTTATTGATAAAATAGGATGTCTCAGTTTTAGAGAAATCACAATGGGAAATATACTGATACGACTTGTTTTTAGTTACCTTCTTTCGGTTGTTTAGTAGATCGAAGATGAATTTAGTATCTTGTTTATCATATCAAAATTTTCAGTCTGTTGATGAATTGCAATTCTTTCATAATAGCTATCGTATATTTTACTTTTTTAAAATCATAAATATACATATCATTTAATGAATACTCATATATTAACAGCACATTACGATAAGAGTTGTTTTGCATAGTATTTTATGCTATGAACTAATTTACAAACTAGATTCTATAGTTAGTTTTCAGATTTACTCTACCTTTTAATCCGAACAATTTAATACATTACGATAGATCATTGAAATGTTTATCAGCAACTGGTTTCTTCAGTCAACAATTGACGATTAAGATGAAGAACTAATTTAAAATTCCTACAAAACTAATATTTCGGGATTCGATTCCATATTTTCTAATGGAGAGAAAAGTCTTTTCCTTGCGAAATTAACTAACTATAAATCTGATTTACCTGCGAAAAGAATAGATCATGTTTTATCTTGAATTAAGACGACGTGTTCTAGACTTCACAGAAAATGCCATTGTTCTTTGAATTTTGAATAAAATGATAAGCATATCTATTAACGCCTTCATGCAAAACAATATAAATTGCAGTATGATGTGATGAGGCGATAGATACACTTCGCAGATTGGCTAATCATTGAAGTATAGAAATATATGTATATGGATAATCTCATGGTTTCGGGAAACTTAGTATTAGTTTATGTGATTCTGTACGATTCTTGTCCTAGAAACATTTAAAGTATTGAAAAGACTTTTTGCATTTAAAAGAGAAATATCTCTTCGTAACTGATAGATTGATCAATTTCATATTAAGTGTAAAGTTTTTTAGCTTAAATTGAACTGAGAGACATGAATTTGACAATAGTAAGCATTTACATTATACATTATTTAAAATGTACTTTCAAGTTACTAATAAACGGAAATTATATTAATTTTAGTTACGCCAATACCTAGATTATGATATAGATCTGTTTAATTTGTTAACAATCATCAGATTCCAAAAACCATTCACTAAATCAGGTTTTTTTCAAGTAACGATTCCAGCAGTTTAAAAAATTTTTCATATGTTCTGTGATTTTCCGTTTTGATTTTAAAATTTGCAATTCATTACTAATCTTATCATTTTAAATTTGAAATGTTAAAAGCTTTTACGAATATAAGCAACAAATCATAATAGAATAGGCCTATATATATAACATACGAACATATTCAGGTTTAAACAAAATATTTCAATTTTTACTCTATGTAACACGGTTTCGTATTTGATTAATGTTTTCACTGGAATTAATTAATCAGAGAAATCTTATATTTATTCACGTTTCAAGGTCTTCTAATCAATAAAGCTGCTGAAATTTATGCTGATCTATTGATATGACAAAAGTATCCAAATGAGAGAAATATATTTTTTACGGATTTATTTATAAAAATAATTATAAATTTAAATTGCTGGCTATTTTGTTAGATGAAAATCCTTTTTTGTAAAATATTAGGCCTATTCATATCTAATATTAATTGAATATTTTTATAAGCTAAATGGTACAGTAGAACGTCGATTATCCGAATTAATTGAGGTCAAGATTGTTCGGTTGGTCAAATAGTTCGGATACATGAGAATATCTAATTTATACAAAAAATATAATTAGACCCACAATTAAATTATTGTACGCAAAGTTATTATTATTATTTTAAACTATGAAGTATTATAAAGAAAATAATTAATTTAGGAAATAGTTTGAAATAATAACCAAAACATCTACATACTAATTAAGAAAGCATCTAACGATAAATTAAGATTATTTCTATGCCCTACTGTATATATCTTCAGATAAATAATTAGAAATGAATGATTAAGCAGCATGAATAATAATTCAATATAATAACCAATACATTTATTTTTGGGCGAATAATTGTCACTATACTGTAGTTCGTTTTATTGGTTTTTTGTTAAATTAATAATGATCAAGTAGTTAACAGATGTAATAATAATCGAAAGCTGTGTAATAAATTGTAAAATAGCATAGGTTATATATTCGAGCTATATATAAATTAATTTTTTGAAAGTAGTATTAATTAATAGAAGTGATATTTATGATTAATATTGGAACAAGAAATGTTCCTTATTTATTCACATTTAACCAAATTTTTATAAATCACTATGATTATCAGTGTCTTTGCTAGGGTAGGACGAATTTAAATCATAATTCCAAAAATAATCTGACACTGATAATCATAGTGATTTATAAAAATTTGGTTAAATGTGAACAAATAAGGAACATTTCTTGTTCCAATATTAATAATTTTTTGAAAATTTATTATTTAAATGAGTAGTAGTTTAATCGTTTCTGATTATTATGAAAAATTGCATGCATTAGTTATCGATAAATGAATTTTGTCAGTTTATTATTTCCATGAGGCATACATGCAGATGTATGAAAACAAAATACAATAATTCCAAATTTTGTCTATATAAAACGTAGCATATTCTAAGTAAACTTAAACAATTATGCCCAATAAACATATTGTTCAGGATTATCTTGAATTTTTATATTGCAGTAGTAGAAAGATGATCCAGCAGGCATCTGACACCAACGAGTGGTGAACCCATAATTCGCGATGATGATGATGATGAATAGTAGGCGATGAAACAGTTAAAAAATTTTATTTGAAAATTAAATTTGTTCATATTAATATAATTTTATGTTAATTATTGAGTTTAAACTGATTAATTTTTTATTAACGATAAATCTAAAAAAATTAATAATTTAGTTGATTCACCAATAACATTTAAATCTAAATCTAAAAAATTATCCTTCAAATGATGATAGAAAAATTATTCTAAACGATTTATTTCAACATCATAAATTATTATTGCGATACATGATTTTAACATTTGATTATATTAGCAATAAAAAAGTGTTTTTTTTGCATAAAAAATTGCCATTTGCACAGAGATTTCGAATATAATTCGTTTTTTTTCCACATAAAAGTCACATCTTTATTAAATTGTGATATTTTATTTAGTTTAATAAGTATTTATTGAGCTCAAAATTAATAAAGTTAATGTTGCAAACTAGTATAAAAATGTTTATAATAAAATATACTAAATATTATGGTTATTATGTATTATTAATTCACAGATTATTACGAAATTTTTCTTTTGCTTATATTTAGAATGTATTAAAGTGAAATTTTATATTTATCGAGATAGAGATAGAATTTTTAAAATGCAATAATATAATTCGGATATAAATAACTTCTACTGAATTTATTACAGTTTATTTTTCTTATTGAAATAGGATATGTCAATTTATTAGAATTCCATGTTCTTTTTAATTAAATTCTATAACTTATTTTTAAGTATTTATCTACATACAATCACAAATATAGATAATAAATCTTTATTGCACAAACTGATATGTTAAGGAGAAAAATAACAGAAAAATTCTAAAAAGCAGGAACAAAAATCAAGATGGCCACCGCAGCCATCTTTATAAACGAGGGGGAAAAACTATTTTTAATTTGACAATTTTCCACATAATATAAACATTAATTATACATACATTCACAATCCGACAATATAGTTTTATAATATAGTTTATCTCAGTCCCTTTCGTGTTACGAGGCCTTTAAGCCCTAATTATTATTATTATTATTATTATTATTAATGAATAATGTCACATCACATCTATAGCTAAAAGGTGATATTTTTCAAACACGATTAAAGAAGCTAATTTAAA
Organism: Olivierus martensii; assembly: GCA_000484575.1. Taxonomy (NCBI): domain Eukaryota; kingdom Metazoa; phylum Arthropoda; class Arachnida; order Scorpiones; family Buthidae; genus Olivierus; species Olivierus martensii. Next base: position 85,576 of record AYEL01082869.1, on the reverse strand, counting down.
ACGAATGAAACAAATCTAACATGAATAAAATAGAGAAAAAGATCAATTTTTAATTTATAAAGTTATAATTTGATGTTATAGGCATAGACATAAAATTCCCTTGTTTGTCAATTTTTATTTTAAGTATATAGGCTACAATGCCTATTTATTAATCTATAAATATTTATTTATAATAAAATATTTTTTATAATTTAACATGGAATATCGCTTTAAAATATACAGTGGCAAGCATCTTCCATGTAAGCTAAACTTAACATTGAATAATAATAGTAAATAATTGAATTATTCCAATGTAAATCAATGAGTGCATATATTATATAAGCATTAAATTTTTATTTTTAATTATAAATCAGCATTATGACAAAGTATTAAAGACTATTTATAATGGAGAGTTTTGTATTATTATTATTGTATTTATCAAGTTTGAGATAGACAATTATAAATATATTAAGCTTGTTTGAACTTAAAAATAATTTTGTACTTCAGGTAGCCAATCAAATTACGCTATTCCATTTCGGGTGTCATAATATAAAAAATCTTTCAATTACTTTAAACAATTTTTTTGTATAATTATTTAATATTCTGGCACAAAGCTTGATTATGATGATTGAAATGAAATTACATAAAAAAGTTATACAATTATTGTACATTATAGTCAATAAATCAGACGAATGAATCTATTTATAAAATCGGAAACGAATCGATTGGGATGAAGTTCATAAAGGGAATTTATCAGATTTATTGACCCAAAGAGAAAACACTAGAAAATTCCTTAGGCCAAATTTTAAATAACGTCCCCGGATTGTGAATTGAGCCCATGATGTGTAAATATGATAATATATTTAGGCGCCTATATATATATAATATAATATGTATGTATATATATTACATAGTATATCTCTCAATTAGGTTTTAAAAACCAAGGACTAGCTTCCTAATATTTTAATCCGTTCCAGGAATTTCCTCGATAATCTTTATTAATCTTCTGATTTTTACTAATCTCCAGTTCATTTAAATTCTATTTGAAGTTATAAATACGCAATAATTAACTTTTGGCCTCATAAATTAATTCGTAAAAATTAATTTTGAAAGATATTTTTAGATACAAAAACAAATTTATAATAGATAATTACCAGAATAGTCAATTAAATGATTTGTTAATTTGAATGACTTTTAATGAGCGTTTCTTTGTTTTAACTTATAAATCACTGATGTGACGACGAAATAAAGTACAACATTGAGAATCTTTATATTTTAACAAAATTTTAGGATTTTTTAGATTAAATAATTTGTTTAGACTAAAGCGGTTCAAGTTATTACCACGGTAATTCACCATTTCCACGAGTTTTATTTTTAAGTTCATTATTTTTGGTTTTGTCTTTTACATGGACGGTTCTTTTAAGATTTTTATACTGTATATTGAAAACTCGAGTGCTTAATTCTAATTTTCTTAATCTCTAGTTACAGCCAAATATGGTGGATTTTCCTTAATTTTTACAAATGGATAGGATTTTCTAATATTATACACACTTAGATACGGCACTTGTACACACTTAAGACTCGGCGTTTCTATAAATGGCAGCTATTATTGATATAAGTTAAAAACGACGAAATTTAAGTACATCTGACCGAAATAGTTTTTTTTTTCCTTTCTTCTCGAGTTACAAAGATATTTGTAATTCGAACAAGAGGAAAAAATTGTAAAAATACAGAAGATTTTTAAGATTATTGTGCAAAATTTCTTTCACGTCAATCACTAATTTTGTGCACATCTTTCTTCATTAGGTTAAGATCTTGTATATTATCTATAATTGTCTTGTGTATGTTGTGCATTTTAGCTGCGCTAACATCTTTTTTTAGTTCTTCCATATCTCTTTTCAACTTCGCTCTTCTATTCTGAAACCATGTTATCACCTGTGCATTTGTTAATCCTAAAGATTGGGCGATTTCGTCCCTGTCAGCAGGTGATAAATACTTTTGATAAAGGAACCTCTTTTCTAATTCGAAAATCTGATGATTGGTAAATGCTGTTCTCGATTTTCTTTTCTTCTTCGGTTGTTGACGATTGCTGAACAAATTCAAATGATCTTGTGACAAATCTGCAGATAGAAAAAGTTAAATTTAGTTAAATCTCTTAAAGACCAATGACTGATATTGTTATTGATATAAATAGCGTTAACATGCATTTTTTGTTACATTTTAAAGCCGTTATTTATTTATATAAATTCTCATTTTATTAAAAATGTTAATCATTCCAATGATTGAACAAAATTAACTGATTAATAAATTGTTAAAAACTATTTTGTGATAACACAATTAATTTCGTTCTTAAAATAGCCAATTGATAATATTGTTGAAATTTCTGAATTAACTTTATTGTCGAATTCAAAATAAAAATTGACGTCAGTGAACATAATTAATTGCTCTACTGTTAAAAATTATTATCTCTGTTAGAAAAAATAATTAATTGTTTTATTGTTGAAATACGTTAACTTCAAATTGGAAAAGCTTAGAGTATCCAAATAAAATTTCATAATTAGTTTGCGCAAATCATACGTTCGGGAAATTTATTACGATAATGAATTAATTTTAAGTATTTGAGATAAGTAAAAATTAAAATTCAACTCTGCTTACAGACTAATTGTTGTAGGGGGAAAAAAGGTATATCACTCCATAGCGCTTTAAACAAACAAAGAGACTGCCTCTCAGTAAACGTCGTCAACTCTTATCTCAATGAAAAGTTAAGTCATGATTTATTAAAGTTTGTCACGTCAACTTTCCACTTGGATGTACGAAAACTTCTATTTTTCCGACGTCTGCAATCGAGATGTCATTATCTCTGATCACGTATACACTTTGCTGTTGAAAATTCGATTGCTTGTCACTAGAGATAGGCTTATAGTGGGAAGTAGATAATTGCTGGATGGGTTAGAGGACTCCTATTGTGACAATTAAATAATTCGTGATACATTATTTCTGCTAATTGTTGCAAGTTGTTCACTGCATGTTGATCAGATCGAACAATTGTTTTATGCAAATGAAATGGGAAAAAAGTAGCTTTTAAGCGTTTCTGACTTTTTTTAAACTACGGTATTTAGTTGTTCGAGTCCTCTGGAAGTGGGAAAAGGGGAAGTTCAAAGATTAATGATACTGCATTAATACTCAATTATAAACTTACATTCGTGACTGAATTATTATATTATAAAATATTCTTTAACGATTCTCTATAACTCTAGAAAAGTTTTTTGAATAAAAAGTTATCTATTTAATCTATAAACTTTATACATTAAAATTTTAAAGACTATTTCTTATACAATATTTTTGTATTTCCTCATTAGTTAATTAGAATTCATTATTTCATAACTATATATATAATTAAAGATGCAAGAAACTATATCATTAAATGACAATGCATTATTATATTTTATTGTTTTAAATTTGATTCAATTTCATGTTTTTTTGAAAAGACGTTGGTATATATTATAAAGCAATTTCGAATGTTGTCTTTCTATAGATTAATAACTAATATTATAATAAGTTACGTAATGTACTTAATCACTTTTAATGTTGAATGAAAATTTCGTAAATATTTATAATATTCATGAAAAATATTATAATGATTGCTAAAATAATTGCATCACTCTAAATAAAACATGAGACAATTTTATGCTAATTCATATTTCTATAACATCAAGACACAGTATTTTCTTAAGATTTCTTTTGACTACGAAATTATTAGCATAGCAAAGTTATTAATAAAATTCAATATTACTGACATAATATTGAATTTCATTGATTTCTTGTCTTTACAGTATTTTCTATGTTCTGTTTATAACTACAATAAATTAAAAATAATCATTATCTCATTAGTTAATGAACATAAAATAGAATGAAATTTTCTCTTTTTAGTTTTCTATATTATACATATAATTTCCATGCGAATTTTAGTTAAAATTTCACATATAAAAGATAATACAATTATTTTAGCCATTAATGTATTTAAAATAATAATAACGTAAAGATAAAAATTTATTTTTAAAACGCTAAATGTTTGCTGCATATCAGTTTTAGAAATTTTAAACTTGACACGTACAGTTATGAAATAAAAATCTAGTTCTGAAATACTGAAATTTCTAAAAATTTAATTTTCGTGAAAATTCAAAATTTTGATTTTCTTTATAAGAAAATATTTTAAATCTTTTAAAATTTAATATTTTGTTATAATTCTAATTTTTAAAAGAAATTTATTTAATGATATATAATGGAAATATAAGAAATTTCAAATTCAAAATAAATGTATATTAGGCCTTTATATATAACTGAAATGTTTTTCAGTTTTATATATCAAAAAGAAAGCCAGCAAATTTTTTAGAAGAAAATATTTAAAATGCTATTATAATTACAGCTTCTAAAACAGAAATTCCTTAACTTTTTATGTAAGAGAGTATTGCTTGATTAAGGTTAAATAATTTTTTTGTATTAAAAAGTTAATAATATCAATAAGAAAAAATTGTTACGCGTCGTTTTTTCAGTAAAACTTAAAATTATAAACTAATATTTTTAAATAGAATTTAATAGAGCTCACATCAATAGGTTAGTATAATATCAGATTAATTGGAGTTTTTTTCTATGAAACTTTATAATACCAATATCCACTCTATTTTTGAGTCTTCCACCCCACCAAAAAGAAATTATTTAATTTTTTGACTAGGAAAGAAAAATAATTTTTCATTTTTACATAATTTTTCTTATTTATATCTAAACAATTAATATAACTAGTAGGTCTATTTCATTTAAAGCATATGGCTACATAGATGGTCTTTAATTATGTATTAAATATTATAATATGAAATAGAATTATAGGTAGAATATATTCTAATAAAAATTAGTCTTACCCATTTACTATAATAGGACTATAATTTAAATAACTTTAATAAGAATATTTGAATTTTGTTTTTTACACATCTTTAAAAAATAGCTCAGGGTTTATATTTAAATTTTAATAGGCTTTTAATCGTCTTTTAAATTCACTAAGTACAATATAGGCTACTGTAAACAACATAGTATTTTTTCATCAACAGAAATAAAATAGAATCTATATAAATCTGTGAATCAAATTATAGAGTTAAGTGTGAATAAAAGAATCTACACTTCAAAAAGGAGTAAATTAATAAACTCTGAAACAGTTCTAGTTATTCTTTCATGAAATTATCTCGGATTACATTAACAGAGTCTGTCACATATGAAAATTGAACTTCGAACGTAGAAAAACTACCAATTAAGGACAATTAAGCCCGCAGCATCTGATATTTATTCATTCTATCTTCCTTCCATTTTGTTACAAATTGGACTGGCTTCAGTCGTGCATAGAATAAGTTTCCTGGGATGTAATTACCATAAATAATTAATTGATGGTTATTTAAAACTATAGAGATTGTTACCGTGTCATTTGTAAGCTCGGATTTCGATTGGAATAAACGATAATTAATTTTTTCATGATACTTCTAAAAAAAAAAAAAAAACAGATCTAATTGAGGTTTCGGTGGGATAGTGCAATAATTTATTTAAAACTAAATCTATAACCTAAATAAGATTCAAATTAATCCTATTTTGTTCATTAAGAACTTTTTTATATTACGAAACAAATTGTTTATACGCATTTTTGATTTATAAAGTCAAATAAAGAATAAATAACCTATACTTTCATGTGCTTTATGTTTAAACAGATTGATAGGATGTTTTAATAGATTTTAAAACATTCAGCTATATGTTTATATGCCATGAGATCTCAGTTTATGTCTTAGAATAGTTTACTCTTAAATAAATTAAATTTTTGAATTATTAAAAAAATATAATGAAGAATTACAGTGATGATAAAACCTTCCTTTCGTTAAAGAGGACTCTTTAGAAATAAATATGAAGTTAGCTGTTATTTGTATATTTTCCACTCAATTTCTAGATTATTTAGGAGTAACCAACTAAACGTTTTCTTCTTTTATAGTATTGTATATTTTATATTTATTATTTCGTTTTTAAATAAGCATAACTGGAGCTGTTTTGCTTTTTGTATCTGACTTATGCTTAAATAAATGAATATAAGATTAGTTTAGACTCTAAATTCCTTTAGGCTAAGTTAATTTTTTTTGCTAAGACATAAAAGTGATTAAAATGACGAATGAGCTGAAATGTTATTTTAATGCTAGTTTGATAAGTGAAATTAGTTCAACAAGATGTAAGAGGAAAAGATGGGATGAAATCGATAAAGGATCGGTGAAAAACTGATAACATCTTGGTAATACAATGTATCAAATCTACTTTCTGCATCTCTAAAAAATAGTCTTATGCCTATTATTAGCGAGAAAAAGATCATCATTATCTCTAATTGTAAACTTTGAAATCGAATCTATTTTTCAAGGTTAGCGTAATCGAATAATTTACATATTCTGAACTGAATAACTCAGAACTAAGTTTAAATTACATCTGTTAGTTATGTAAGCTCAAAAAAGATTTTTAGAATCTAAATTGCTTTAGTCTAGATCAGGGGTCGGCAAACTGCGGCTCGCGAGCCACATATGGCTCTTTGAGTTCATACATGTGGCTCTGAAGTAAAATTGAAAATGAAACTATCATAATTTCATTTATAAAATTTTTAAAGAATATTCACATAATGGCGATTTCATTTATTTTATGGGTCTCACAAAACTTCGTGGAACTAAGATGTGCGAAGCCTGATATCAGAGAGGGGGAAAGGAAACGTGGAGGGGATGGTTGAACACAATGAGAGCAATTTTTTGCACATTATAGGCATGGCACTGCCTACAATGTGCAAAAAATTGCTCTCATTGATTTTTGTGATTTTTTTTTTTATTTAATAAAAATATAATTAATATTATAAATTGTTATAATATTAATTCCTCAATTAATTCAATGTTTAAATTTTCCTTATTTGTAAAAATGTATTTATGGCTCTCGAATAATTTTTAAATTGTTGTGAGGTACCAAGTTTGGCTCTTCCGTCTCAAAAGTTTGCTGACCCCTGGTCTAGATGTTTAAAATATGTACAGAAGAGAATATTTTAAATTTAAATATTTCACATTGGAAATAGGCTAATTAAATTTTAATTTAAAAATATCAATCGTTCGTAATAATCCCAAAATTCTTAATCGATATGTAGATCTATTAAAATATGCATTGTTAGGTTAATATTCTTTGAAATGTATTTAGGCCTATGTAAATAATATATGCCTGTTTAAAATAGAATAATAAAAATATATTTTAAAAAGTTTATAGTTAGGCTTCTCCTAAAATTGTTTACTATTTTATGGGTTTTAACAATTTTTCAATATTTGATTATAATTGAAATATGAATTATATATTTGTTAATATTTTTAAAAAGAAATGAGTTAAAATGATTTAATATAGGAATTGTGGAGATGTGAGTAATTAATATTGTTCAACTCGTGCTCTAAAGAAAGAGCAAAAGTTTTGATGCGAAAGAAAGTTAATTTCTTGGAATTTCAAAATAACTCAAGTGTGCAAAGGGTTGTACCCTTTGTAAACCACGCCTCTCTTCATTTCTATTGGATCATCTTGAAACGAATTAGAGAAGAAGCAAAACGAATGCACCGTGACCATAATCTCCGCCCTCTTTCTCTCTCTCTCTATCGAGAGATTTTTATCGGGTATCGCACTATTGTTGTACAGGTGTAAATATGATGAACAGGCAAAATCTGCAGCATGATAATAATTATACTGTATTAAAAGGTTCGCCAAATAATATTTTCTTAAAATATTAACACTTTTAACTGAACTTAAAATTTTAAGATCATAACAATTTTTAAATGATATTTTTCTTAATCATTTTTAAGGGTGGGTCTGAGAAAATTGTTTCACCTCTCCAGTCTCTTTTGGGATGTTGGCCTCTATCCAAGGGCACGGATCTGTTAGAGAAAAAAAGGCTTTGAAAGATATAATTTGGCATCTGGAGCTGAGTAGTTTTAGTACTTTTTTTAGCTCTTCAAAAACGAATCGTTCAGAAAACGTTTGCGATATTTAACAGCCCTACTTTTAGTTTGTTGAGACGTATTTAATTCCTAAAGAGATGGATAAGCCCCATTTCTCTAGATTCTAGTCTATATCTAAAAATGATTCCGTATTAAATTTTAACTTCAACTAGATCTATTATAAGTTAGCTAAAGTTTTGCTTATAATATAAGTCAGAATAAATAAAATGTAGAATTTTTTTGTATAATCTTGTTAATTTATTAAATTTTCAAAATAAAGTTATAATTGGAAATAGTAGTCTATTTGTTAAATTTTAATAATAAATTATTATTATTATTATTATTAAACTTCTGACAATCAATATATTTTGAATATTTTAAATTAAATTATATTTGATTATATTTGAAAATATAGTTATTCGTTTTAGAGATAAAATGGAAAATTTTGTTCATAAAATATTAATATTTATTAATTTAAACAATATATTTAGTAGATTTATTTTTTCTTGCAATTTTGTCATTTTTAATTACATCGCGATTTGTCCGGATTTACCTGCACGACCCTGTATATATATCAAAAATATGCTTTTTTTATTCAATGTTTAAACTTTTCAGATACATAATGTTCCTTTATTTACTTATATTTTAAAATCAATTTTAAGAGCTTAATTGAAAGATTCCTCAAGCATCACTTAATCAATAAAATTTCTTGATTGTTGTTATTTTATCATTATTTAATCATTAACTAATTAATTAATAATAATAAAGTAGTTAATTATTAATAATAATTAATAAAGTAGTTAAATAAAAAATAATAGTATGCAGGAATTTATTCTGCATTTTATTCTTTTTTTTTAGTTCGGTTAGTTTTCATCATTGACTAATTTGATATTAGAAACGTTCACTATAGAATGTAATAATTTCTATAGGTTATTAGCACTGATTGGAATATTTTAAAATGATCATTACTGAATAGGCGATCTGGAAAAGAGCATAATCTATACTTAATGATAACTTAATAGCCAGTACAATTTTTTGATTGTTATGAAATGTTCTTCGCCTTGAGTTTTTTATTGCCTGTGAGAATAATTAGAAAAAAAATATTGATTTGAAAAGATATTACGCATTGAATGGTATCTTTGGAATTTATTTAAGAATTATTAATACAATCAATTACCATTTACATAGTTTAAATTTTAAACTGAAAAGTCCATCAAAAATTCTTATAAAATTAAGCAATAATAGTAGCAACTAGCAAATAAAAGTAATATAGCTTATCTTTCTTTAAATCTTTTACATATTATTACAGTTATTTTAGAAAATTTTAAGTAGGAATTAGTATAATCAAAATAAAAATTGTTATTTTCAGTTCTCTATAAGGGAAAAGCTTCTTGTTAAAAAAATCTGAAAATTTTGAACCAATTTATATATCAAGATCTAATAGTTTTGTCTCATAAATGATTTGATTATTTTTAAGACAAGTTATTCTATATTTTGAATCAAAGATAATAGTTAAGTCACGAAAACTACATAAATTTATATCAAATATCTATTTATTATCAAATAAGACTTAAATAAAACTCTTCATTATTATTGACAAAGTTGACATTGTTAGAATCATAACGTATCTATTTATTATCAAATAAGACTTAAATAAAACTCTTCATTATTATTGACAAAGTTGGATTGTTAAAATCATAATGCAAGATGACATGAAATATTACAGCTGTAATTTTGGAAAAGTAAAGTTTAGCAATGTCCCATTACATCTTATTTTGTCTTCAATAAAAGATTGTATCTTATTTTCATCTTTTCAATTGTAATGCAATCTTTTATTATTAAATGATCGTATTTGATATCATTTACATAGTTTTATCTTATTGGATGTAGCAGATATAAGCATATATATTTGTTTAACTTGTTAATGACTTTCGATTAGAAAGTTTTTCTGCATATAGTAGGAAAGAGCCTTGACGTTGCACTCAGTGATTAGTAGAAGAGATCGTAGATATAATCTTAAAATATTCTTATGATTATAAAATCCAATGACATATCCTTCACAATAGCATTTTTATGGCAAAATTTAATAAAATTATTTCGACCTCGTGGAAAATTATTCTTTATTAGCCAACAAAATCGTTGAAACGTGTATTTCTGGCTTTTAAATGTTAATTTTTTTTATAATTCAAAAACTTTTCAGTTTTTGACAAAAGTAGGATAATAAATACTGTAATGATTAAAACAGATTTAGTAACATTGCTTTTTATTTTAAAAGATTTAATAGTATTTTAATCACATTAAATATACAATTAGCCAACAGATTTATCTACCGATATTTTGACAATATCTTATGTAACTTTTAGAATTAGATAAGGAAAGATTAATATTTAAATATACATTTATTGAAATAAGCCGGTATAATCATTCTTAAAACATATTGTATTCCTATTATAAAAATAATTTGATTCAATCTTTATAAGTTAAATGTAAACGTTTAGAATGAAATAATATTATGCATATATCAATGATCTGCTTAAAAAAATTAAAGATTTTTAGCAATTTTAGGATATGTATATAATATAAATCATGAAATATTGATTATAAACAGATACATTATAATTAATTATAAACATTTCTTTCACTTAGGCCTACTTAGATTAGATAACAGGTCTAAAATTAGCCTATAAGTCTTATATTAACTGTGGATGAGCCTCAGGACAGAATAAAAATATAGCTGTTAGGCATGTATTCGATAAGTTCTAATAGAGCTACTTTAATAAACGAAAGATAGAATTGGTGTCATTAAATGTAAAAATGTGTCTAGTTTATTATGTTAGATCCGAGTGCGATGTCCTTATAAAATTTTTCACAGAATCAATTAAGGAAAGTGACTTCCAGAAAATTATTTCTATCTTCTATCATCATCAAAACTGGACAATTATTGATATTAAATTGTCACTTACTAACTTTTATAAAATTATCTATAATTTATCTAATGTTATTTTGATCTAGGTAAAATACAAAAGTGGGATATAAAATATATTTTTGGCAAAGAAAGATCTAAAGGCAGGTGAGATAAAATGGGAAATATTTCATTATCTACTTTATCCTCATCCAAAACTGTTTCTGATAGGTGGATAAATAACACCTTGTCACTTCTATCTAATATCAAATTCCTACAATTTTGTATCTGGCAGCAATTTTGTAAAAGAGAAAATTACACTTCCATCTCCGGCAACATTTTATCAATATTTTAAACTTGAATAATACTTGACGATCGGACAGTTTATTTTACCTCATTTTCTTCTCAAATGAGTTAAAAATATAATGTAGGTAATCCATAAAAAATATTTAAGTTAAAAATAAAATTTTCTAAATATCCTGACAGAAATATTATTAATAATTAAATAAATTTTAAGTACTGTACTTCAGTTAAAGAAGTATAAAAAAGTATAGCACAGTTTAAAAAGTACAAAATTTAATGTAAATAACATTTTAATATAATTTTTTTTGTATTAATTTCATAAAATTTTACTTTATTGAATATTTTAAACGACAAAATAACTAAATACTATGTTTTATCATCTGTTTAATCATAGTTTACTAAATAATTAAGATCTTTTTCATTAAATAATAAAATGTCAGACATTTGCCTAATTATTTGCCTATTTAGCCATTTGGTAAATAAAAGTAAGGGAAAAACGATGGACAGATAAGTTTAATGAAAAGTGTAGTGCCAATCAAATTGAGAAGTTCAGATTTTAGATAAGGTAGCAGCTGCAAACTAATTACTTGGCCTTAATAAATTAGGCTCAAGTTAAAACACTCCTTAATAAGAATTAAAGTGGTAAAAACTAACAGGTGTTAAAAAGCAAGAACTGAAGCAAAAAATTATAGCCTAAACTTAAGTGGTCTATGTAATAGACCTTAATGATACCTATATCAAGAATTAGCTAAGATATTTGATAATATCTGATAAAATATCATAATTTTATGATCTATAATTTAATTTTATTACTATTTGATTATAATTTCAAACAAATATCTAATTTATGCATCGGTTAAGAATCTGTTAAAAAAGTTAAACAATAATAAATAAAATAAAAATAAGCATGCTTAAAATTTTAGTTTTAATTTAATTCTAATATAACATTCCTTAAAGTTTTAGCCTCTTCAATTGAAAATGTCCAGAAATATCAAGAAGTCGAGCATAAAAATCTTGTGGAATCAATTCATTTTAATAAAAGATAAAGAATATCAGTTGAAAGGCAATTGGAAGCAGGTGGAATCATTCAAATCAGTCATTTGTCATTATTAAATTCGATTTGCGATTTGTCAGTGTTGGAAATGGATTCTAGAAAAACGCTTATGAAAAATATCTGTAAGTCTCTTTTTATTTTTATTATTTATATATTTTGATTCGCATAATAAATTCGGATATTTCTGTATTGAAATTACTAAATTGAAATATTTTGAATTTAGTAAATTAAAAACTTTATTTTATATAAAATGCTTTGCGATAAATTATAAGTTTAATAAAATAGATCTCAAATGTTGTTAGACGGTATCAGTGTTTCTCAAACTTTTCCTTAAAAAGTGCTTGCAGAGAAATAAAGAAATTCGTAGACACTCAGTATTCCCAAATTTGAATTATTTTCTCCCTACATATGAAGAAAACTAAACTATAGATTATAATTTAATCTATATTTTCCCTTGTAGTTGTGTGTATGGTTATTTAATTTTTTTAAGATTATTATTGAAATGATATCTTTTTTTATTTCGTAGAAAAATAGCAGACTCCTGGGATCCGTACACCATACTTTGAGAAAACTGAATTATATTAAGGTTTAAAAATATTTACAATAATTATTAAAAATCTTTATAACAAGCATAAATTATTAAATATATGGATATTTGCTAACGATTGAATGTGTAATGTTAAATACAGTAGTCTATTAAGATTTACTTCCTTAAATTTATTATTTGTAAATCCTATACGAGTCGTCTGTATAGTTACTAATATAAATTGTTCGATTCATATTTTTTTTTACGTTACTCATGTCTTCAGCCTACATACTAAATTTGAGAGACACAACAAAAGTAGTTTAAGCATGTCCGTGGCATGAAATATAGGCGTAATTGCTGAAAAGAACATCATCATGCTTACGTGTAGCTTATAGCGCGCTCACATAGATATAAATATCTGGGAAGTGACAGATGTGACGTGCACAATCAAAAGCAAATCAAGCATATCCAAAACATGGAAAAAAGTTTCTAAACATAGACCTGGTTCTAATGGATTATAAAAATTTGATGGAATTTGTCAAAATTTGATGAACAATAGGTAAGTTAACGAGTTAAAAAAGATGGTTTGGAGCCGTCGGAGCGTGTGATGTCACCGGAAGTGTTGTCCGTATCCGTGACAGGATGTGATCGAGAGGCGCGTGAAGTTCTTTCCAAGAGAAGAGAGCCCTGGGGCAAAACATATTGCGCAATAAGTTTTCCTCACCAAAAACCTCATACCGCTATCAACATTTAAATGGACTGGTTAATAGTTCTATATGACCCATTTTGCAATAAATGTTTACATAGTTCATCGAAATTCCTGTGTCCTAAATTTTACGGGATAATTCTTTTTTATTACTTTTCTGTCATCGTTAAATCATAAACCTTTTTAAATATTATATTCAAAAAATGTTTATTTATTAAATAAAATACGGTAATGTAATAATCCGATTTAGAGAGATTTTTATTTTTGTAAGAAAATCTATAGCATGATGTCATTATTAAAATTGTTGAACTGATTTTATTTTTTGTTAATCATTGCTATTTTTTCAATTGATTTTACATCCCCATGAATTTAAATTATTTAAAATCATGTTTTAATTTATTGAATTTATTAAAATTTCAGTATTTGTACATATTTATTGATGTTAATATCTAATCAAATTTTTCAATATTTTGATAAAATTTTAAAAATTTTCATTGAAATATGTACTGTATATGATAATTCTTAGAACATCACGCACTTGCCAAGTTCTTTGAACGATAACAAGAAATAGCATTTCATCCGAGACGCAAATTCACAAAATACTTAAAGAATCATTTCACAGAATGTAAAGCTGAATGATTTCATAAAACTAATAATGGCTACGCCTATACCAAACAATAATAAAATGTCAGGTCTAATTATTTTATAACATCATCTTTATATTTTTATCAACAAAATTTTTCGTTGACTATAAATCATGCTATACATTGACATTATTATTTAATTCATAACCAATAAAAAATATGCCTATGCATATAATAATATAATATCCCAGGAGCGTAAACCTTGTAAAATCATCTTAAATTATTATTAGATTATTTTTTATATTCATTCAGTTTAGAAAAGATTTCGGTCAAAGACTACATATATTTATTAGTTAAAACTTAAGATAATCAATAGATATTATATCTTTTTATTCTTTTCATTTTAGTCTTTTCATCATAGACTGACTTTAAAGATTTAATAAAGAAAACGAGACTTTCAAGATAAAGTTCAAAAAAAATTCTTTTATACTAATTTTCTAAGTAAATTAGACACTTACATAGCATACAAGTATCAGACTAATTCAATATTAAGTCTAACAAGCAAAAGTTTATCTAGAAATGAGTCTAATATCAAATTTGCCTTTAGGGCATTGGTTTAGATGCAGGTGTTGGATGTTCCGCCCATTCAGAGGGAGAAAGAATAGCGAGTGAATGTTGTACAATGCATACTAAGGTTAGAAGGGCAAAGAAATGATTCTTTTACTGTAAGCTTGCTTTTAATAATAACTTTGAACAACAGCTGAAATAGGTCAACTAGGTCCGCTTGTATAATAAATCTGAGAACCTAACACTTGATGTAGAATCTAAAGTAGATTTTAAAACAATGCATATATATTGTTTTAAAATGCACTTTAGATTATACAGCTATATAGATAGCTATAATATAGCTTATTTTTTGTGTTAGTGATAATTTATCAAATATTTCAATGTTAACATTGATTATTCAACATATGGCAAACCTAACAATGAATCATTATTATCTTCACTATTTATTTTATCTTCAAAAATTAAGTTAGATTGATGAAATTAGTGATAAATATAGCAGATAAAGGAAATAACAATAATGACAATAATAAACCGGATATTTTGAAATCTCAATTATATTTTGACAGAATAATATCTCAAATGAGACAATTACACTCAACTTTGTCAATTTGTCTATAAGAACGTCAAGAAGATGACATGAAAATTACTTTTTTGTTAACATCTGACATACACGTAACTCGATGACATTCACAGAAGCTGCCTACCTAGGCTAACAATATCACTCATTGATAATAATCTCCATTGATTCTTAATTAACTAGGCTACTCTAATTAGTCTCTGTTTCATAGATAATTAAGATGCTGTTGATTTTCTTAAGCTAATGCCGTCGAATTATTAGCATTTTGATTCATTATAATGAGTAATTTACTGTTTTAATCTTTGAATACTAACTAGTTTTATGTCAATTAAGCTATTATTAGTCAATCTAGATCAATAATAATAACAATTTAGTAATTTTATTGAAATATTGAAAATCTGATTAGATATTAACGCCTATATATGTACAGATATTGAAATTTTTTAATATGAAAATTGAAGTAAAATATAATTTTAAATAAAAATTTAAATTCGTTAGTAACCTATATAAAATCGACTGATCCAAAATAATAATAATTTTAGATTCAGATAATTTTTTCACATCTTTAACAGTTATGTAGTGCCAGCAATTAAAACGAAGTAATTATTATTACTGACATTAATTATCGTGTTTAACTTGGATTAAATTTATAGAAATAATTAAGTTATACATTTAAAACTTGAAATTGTCTGTTATAATTTTAATAACGGATTTAAAAAATGCTAATCCAAAGTAAACGACTTATATCGATTGAAGTTTTTAAGAAACTTTAAAAATCCCTCGAGCTAATTCCTACGAGATAAGCTTAACATTAATTATAGACCTGTAATTTATTATACATAAAACTGTCATTTTTATGAACAACTTAGTAATAATAGAATTCAATTTGCCTATCGGCTAGAACAGTATAGATTTTTAGATAGGTATAAATCCAAATGTAAATAGTCACTTAATAGAAATTTTATTGTGAAGAACATGTAGGTAGAAGCTATCAAATTCCTTCCTTCCAGTCTTTATTCCTTCAGGCGTTCACAAATTACTTGTCTCTGAAAATTACCCCACTACTCTGTACCCTCGGAACTGTTTTTTGCGTGCATTTACACGCCTCTACTTCCTTATCAGGACTTATTTTCTAACATTTCTTATATTTCTTAATTGCACTAAATTTGCTGATTGAAACGTCGTCTTTGATGTAGTTATTATGTGACTTTAATTATTCTTTAATCAATGATTTTTGCACATAAAATTTAGAATTTTTCGCACTAACTAGTTAGCGCTGTTTTAAAGTAATATTTCAAGATAGTAATTAACGAACGTTACAAGTTACTTGAATTGGCAACCGTCCTAGATTAAATGATATTATCGTGATTTTTACATTCCTTCATTTTGTCACAGGAGACTGATTTTTGGCTTAACAGCTTACTTGAATGATTTAGTTCATCATCGATAACATAGTCGACGGTAATTTTTAAGTAGATTCGATATTGGCAAACTAACTATTTTTAATAGATTTTTTAACGATATTTAAATAAGAATATTTTAAAAATTATTTTTTCACCTTACAGTTAAAATTAAGATCATTAAACTTCAGCATAAAAATTTGTTCAGTTGCCTCTGATACTATAAAAGTTATAAGAATGATAAAATGAAAAAAAAAAATCGCATAACTATTTATAAACAAAATTTATAAAATGTGAGATAGCAATAAAATAACTCTAGTTAAAATTGTAAAGCAAAACGCGTGACAGGATGCTAATTGGAATGTAGTACGTGACGTGACATAACGCTCCCTTCTGACATCAAGACAAGACATCTGCTACTTTCGTTTTTCTTTAGCTTCTACCTAATTGATTTTAGTTCCCTGTAATAACTTTAATGCCGCTGCGGTGAGATACAAGAATGGAGTTGTGGCGTGTCATCCATGCAGCCATGTGTGAAATCGTTCCCATGAAATTTTAATGGTCTACCTTGTGGACAATAGATTTACTTACCTTCTACCATTTACCATTTCGCTTATTTCGGTGTGAATTTCCGTTTTTTTTCTTTTTCAGATCATTTTTACAACTTAATTTTCACACCTAGGATTTTTTATTTATTTTTATTTGCGCGCTACAATAATAATTCTATTAAAAAAAACAATAAAACATTTGATGCGTTTTTGTCGCGAATTTTCGACTCGGAGTTTTAAAGGATCACTAGTAAGAGATTAGAAAATTGACCTATTTTGTAAGTTGTAGGGCCCGGGGCAGGGCCGGCTCTACAAAGAATTTTGAAAGACACCGGGCCCTGCGTGAGTTGGATAATAATTCTGGTGATAGAACGCCATATTTGAAAACTATCACGAAGAGAAGACCGAAATACTAAAAAAACTTTTAAATAATTATTTTTTGATAACATTTTATATATTTTTACTGTGCTGTTTTTATCAAATCTCTTATTTGTTTAAACCTTATAATTTCTAACAAATTAGAAAGTTAGTTTTAAAATACCTAAGATAATTATTACTAATTGCAATTTTTCTATTATTATTATTATAAATGGATATAAAGCTTTTTTGCCTATTATTATTATTATAAATATATTTGTTTTTATTCTTTCAAATCTAATATTTAGAAAGTTAAAAATAAATATTTTTAATGAGAAAATTTTTGTATTTATATTGTTTCATGCGAATATATCTATATAATTAAAATATATAAATGGATATTTAAAATTTTCGAATGGATGATCCCTCTTTTATTTCCTTACTTGTTATCATATAAAAGAAATAATTCTTAAATTATAATTTTTATCGAGATTAAAAAATATATTTTCTTAATCAAAACTTATATCTTTAGTCGCGAACTAAGTACTAAGACCTATTATTTTCTTCATAGATTCGAGAATAAATTTATATCTTAAATCGCCTGCAGACTTCGAAATTCTAGAATGTGTTGATTGATTGAATTTAATCGTTGGGTTGATAGAATGTCAAGTAGAGTCTGAAACATTAGCATAATAATCATCTTAAGCTCATTTAGATTTGTAAAAGGAATGATTTAAGAATTTTATATATTCTTTCGATAGCAGAATATAAAATATCTGTATATCCAACATTTGGAA
Source organism: Olivierus martensii (assembly GCA_000484575.1). Lineage (NCBI taxonomy): Eukaryota > Metazoa > Arthropoda > Arachnida > Scorpiones > Buthidae > Olivierus > Olivierus martensii. Next base: position 67,252 of record AYEL01082869.1, on the reverse strand, counting down.
TTATATTATTTTAAAATAATTTTCATCCCAATATATTTTGAAATAAAAGATATTGTGATTACTTATCTCAAGTTTATGATCCTAGATTTAGAATTCATTTTAAAAAATATAGTAAAATTAAATGTATCATTGAAAGTTAAACGATAAAGATAAAAGTGCAAACATTTCGCATCAAACAAATCAGATTAATTAATATTACAGAAACCATAAATAAGCCAAATCAAACTGAGTTGCTTACTGAATTTAATGCAATTGATTTTGATAAGAAGCTTACTGATGTGGATATAATTTTGCTCTAATTTTAACGCTCGAAGAACTTATAATAGGTAGAATTCATATCAACATTTTAAATCATATATCGGTATTTGTTAGTATTAATCGAAAAAAGATTCCAAGAAACTTTCGATTGTTAACTTGAGATGAAAAATTCCATTGACATCATCGGAATGTTAACTATTAACTGCGGCATGCAATCCCATTATTCATATATCCCTACAAGTTCCCATCCATTATATACTCTATTTTTTGTAAAAAAAATCGATATATGTCGATTATTCAATCGAGATGTGAGGAGAAATTACCATTTGCTCAATTTACACATGCTTTCAAATATTCTAACAGTCAAAAATTAAGCTGTTTTCTTACTAAAATACTCTTATTTTCCTTCTTTCGATCGAATCGTGATTTTGAATGTTAATTTTCTTAGGGTTGAAATTCTGTAATAAACTTTTATAACTCGTGAATTTTCTATGTAAAGTTTTGCTTTTGAAATCAGTAATATTTGACCTTATAAATAAAGAGGTCTAACTTAATAAACCCTCTTGCACTAATTTTAACAGTTTTGACACTCATTAAATATTACTAGACTTATATATAGTCCAATGATCTAAACCACTCGAGACTGAATGAAATGAACCCATAAGCGATTTTTTTCGTGACACGAAAAAAAAGCTAAAAATAAAAGGTGAGAACAGAATCGTAAACCTTATATTTAAAAACCGGTACATTGCATGTTTTATCGCCTTCTTAACGGAAATAATGGCTCCCCTATTTCTGCCCTTCTATAAATTACCATAACGGTCACGTGATATTCATTCATTATCTTACCGCTTAATCGGTTTGTCGATCCGGGTGTTTTATCAAATTGAATTTTTAGTTTTATTTTTTAAATGACGTTTATAAATACTAATTAATAAAATACATACAAAAAACAAGCAACAAAAAGAAAACAGAAGAAAAAAAGAACACGCAAACGAAATCGTTTAGAAACAAAAGGTACAGAAATAAGATTAGCCAAATAGGAAAATAGCGTGATAAGTAGAGGGGTAAAAGGGGTAATATACGTCTCCAACAAGGAGTTGATGTAAAAGCTACTTTATTATAAGTTATATGGAGTCCTACGAGATATATTAGGAAGCAAAAGGTGTATGATAACGTCAATAATATATTATTCAAATAGGAATTTGACGTGTAAAATAGCTACAAATGCAAATTATGTCTTTCACAATAAATATCTTTAGGAATTCTTTAATAATTTACTTAAAAATCAAAAACTTTTAAGATCAAATATATTATAATTTTTAAGCAATAGACAATTTATTTGTGAAATTAGAAATAAAAATATTAAACTTTTGATTATTTTTGTTTTAAGGAAAAATTAAAAAATTAAGCCAGTTTAATTATAAATCTTAAATTATCTTTGTAATTTGAGATTATATATTCAAAAAATTTGTTTTTAAAATAGCGAAAATTGAAACTAATATTTAACAAAATAAATTGCCTTTAAATCTTGTATTTCAAATGAAAAATAGAACTAGGCGCTTGATGCAAAAATTAATTATTGAAAAGCTTTAACTGATTTATTTCTTTATTTTTTAAAATAAAATTTATAAAGATCGATATGAGTGCGCATGCAATTTTATGATCACGATATCTATTTTCATTTTGATTGTTAGACGAAACAATGTTACGAAGTAAACAACGTAAAGTTTGCTGTCATTACAATGTCTCCTTCGATTTTTTATACTTTTATAATTTGCCGTTTCGACTAGAAAAATTAAACCAACAAATGAAACAGCCTGTGATGAAATTATTTAAAAATAATATCAAAATCTTTTATGCAAAATTATAACTAGATTTAATAGTTATAATTTTACATCAATTTTGTTATCAATTTAAAAATTTTATTAACATCTAATTTTGTAAACATAAAATTTAAATAATAATAACGTTGTGTAGGGTTTATAAATCGGAAAGAAATTTTATAGATAGTCTAATACTTCCGCGTTTTAACATTTTAATCATAAAGTTATACAGGACGTTGACGAGATAAAAAAAAGTGCGATTTAAACAGAAGCTATTCGTAAGATTAGCACTTAGATCATAAACAGCATAAGCTAATTGGATCTAGAGCAAATCGAGTAGAATAATAATAAGCTTACTCATACATGAAATGGAAGAGATAAGAGAAAGTTTGACGGAAGGACGTCAGAAAGATTTTTTTTTGTTAGAATGGTAAAAAGAATGAATGAATAGGTCATATAACTAGAAAACTAACGAATAAACTGCCAGATAAATGAATAGGGTGATTGCAGATTAATGGAAGACTATCATAAGAAGAAAGAGATTGATTGGCAGAAAAATGGTGGAGTACCGGATGGATAGATAACAATGAATTAGGGGTCAGATATGCCTTATTAATAAATTATCCATCAAAAACGCCCATACTAAAAAAACGAATAAAAATTACATACTTATAGGGTTATATAAGTTACAATACACAAACTTATAGTAGTTGCATAATAGGATACTTTATAATCAATGCGTGAAAAGCAAAACAAATTATAATTAATACGTTACCAATTACTAATAAAGATTACGTAATGTATATTTACTAAAGAAGTGGCATTACAAAGATGGTTTTACAATAGAATAAATGGAAGAATGCATGCATCCGAAACATAGCATGGCATTAGACTTTAAACAATAAGAAAGAAAGGGGGTGTATTAGGAAGACTTACAATCAATTTGACCCAGAGCAAGTCAGCTGGATAGGGAAGAAGCTAAGTGTGGCAGCTGTCTATGACGTAATAACAGGTTGCATGTCGTCCTTTGCTAGACTAACCCTGGCGACACAGGGTGACGAGCAAAGGAAATCCATCTTCCAGAATTGCAAGGCGGTACTCGCTTGATTGTACGCTTTACTTGACAGGTAGCCCAAGGGTTCTGAAACCGGGACGCTAATGGAGGTCAAAGGTCAACGATTACAACGTCGTGATGGTGAATAGATCGTCTAGTCGGGTTAGATTTAGGGTTAAATGTGGCCCTCTACCTTCCACAGATTATAATTCTTTCTGTAGTGTCGAGAGACCATTTTATTAATATTAAAGGTCTTTTACCCAGTGCTAAGTCCAGTACGCCTTATAGCGTTTATGCAAACTGTAATAACGATGTTTCCATTATAATAATAAGCAATAACACAGAGTTAAAATCAGTATTTAAGCTAAAGTTCTATTAGAGGTATTTTATGGCATACGAATCTCTAGAAAAAATTTATAGCTATAAAAAATTTTTCAATATCACTTTTCCAATATAATAGTTAAATAAAATATGTCTTTAAAATGTTTCGATCTTAAGATATATATTATATTTAATTAAATGATACAGAAAATATACTTTAATTTTAATTTGTAAACAATAAAATGAATATAGCTTAAGGACTCTTATGATATAAGTTATAATGACCTAAAGTACAAATGATCAAAGCATAGAAAAAGTTTTTATATTCGATTACTGCAATTCTACTACTATATACTATTATATATTTTAAAGTAGAGTATAGAAAAATAACTATTAAGTAAATTCTAAAATAAATACATTTATTGTATAGCTTGACAAGAAAAAAATGAAAGAAATTGCATATACAGTAAATCTCAGAAACTGGAACAGATATTAAACGAAAAAGATTAATATATGAGTCGTTTATATTTTAAGCAATATTTATGTTCATCTGTAGAGACCCAAATTTAATAATAGCTAAGTCTAGGTTAATATAAAAATAAATTTGGAAAACTTCGTAAAAATCGATTTAATGACCTTCGTATTTCAAGAGCAATTTAAGAGGAAAAAAAGGAAACAGAAATGTCACTTTTGAAAAAGCGTAATAGAATCCATGTAGCCTTCAGAATCAAGTTTAGGATAATTACCAAATATACATCAGTTGGCACAACCTACTTTCAGCTGTCTTAAAGTTGTGGCAAAGATTGACATTCGGTACGCCTTAAAAATCTGTTTCAGTAATCTTATACTCGTTTGTCGTCCTGTTACTCTGCGCTTCTAACAATTTGGCAAGCATGCTAAGGACTTAGCCCACTTGTCTCGAATGGGATTTGCCATGTTATTCAGTTACTTGATAAATCTTTTTAAAGAACATCGAGATGAGAAATCGGCGAGGCATAAAAACTTATAGATGACTTCAGCAAACTATTAAGCATGTAAAAAGAGAAGTAGAATTAGAAAAAAGATATGTTTATAATTAATTCTAAAATCATACTTGAATTCTGATTCGGGTGGGCTAATTCACTATTTTAGAATGGATTTAATTTTATTTTACATTTTTTAAATTAAAATATCATACAATTGTAAGGTATGTTTTAAATTTAACAAATATAAAATCTGCAGAAATTTAAATTAATTAATTATTCGATGGATTTTTATTAAATTTTATCAATTATATTAATTGTAAATTTTCAGAACCATTCACAAATCGGTAAACATCAAAAAGATATTTTAATCGATAATTTATCATCTGTTAAAGTGATTATTTTTTGTTGAATTACAATATCCTAGTTTCCTTATAAAAGAATTGATTTAAACTAGGAATTATGTTTTCATCTCTATATAAGTTATCCTCTATATAATTACAGTACAATCTCTGTTGCAGTCCAATGCATGCAGAATTCATAATAATAATGTAGAGGTAAGTGAAACATTAATTTAAGGACTCTACTGTAGTATGAAAAAGTTTGAGAAGTTTGCTAAAATAGATGATGTACTTTTATTAAAATCGTCATTTCCAAAACACATTTCTCCATTAAGTTGATTGCCGTTTTTAAAATTATTATTTATAAATTATAAAAATGCTTATTAATAATTAAATCAATAAATATTCCAATCACGTCACAACAGTCATTTTTATTAAACGAACCTTTCATATAAACTGACATTAACAAATTCGATAAGTTCTTATTAACTCATCTTAAAGTCATTCCACTCATTAATTTATTAGAATGTATCCATTGCTTATACACCAATCACGGAACCACGATTTACATTTACGAGAGTTTCTTTAAACGCTATTTTCAAATTACAACTGCAATTTGAATGTAGAGTATAACTAAAATTTTGATCGTAAAACATGAGACATATTAAAATTCAAAATATGAAAAAAAAAACTTTAATATTATGAAACAAATCCATGCCATTCAGGAAAATTTAAAATATTTTTAAGCTTAACAAAACCAATTTTTTAAACTGATGGAGGTAAGTTATGATAAGTATACCTTTTATTATATATGTAAAAAATTCTAATGGTTCTTTAACTTAGTTGTTAAATCATATTCAAAACTGGTTTTTAATATTAAAAATGTTTATTTAATGCATTAAAATTATTATAGGAAAAATGACTCATTTATGAACTGTAAAGAAAAATTTATAACGTTTAAATGAATACTGAAAAAAAGCTTGTTTGCTTATCCCGAAGCAATTTTCATCCACGAATATTTAAAAAGTTGAAAACACAATGAACCCAGAGACTATTCATTTTACTCATCGTGCTAAACAGATCTTGCTGATCGTCATTCCTATCACGTCCATTTCAGTCGACTTGAGCGACCTCCTACGATCGAAACGATAAACTGCATAAACAAATTACCAGTAGGACTTATAACTATTAATGTTAGAAGTTCAGTTGAATCTAATCAGTTTGATTCGTATAAAGATCTATTGTTACCGCGTTATAGTGTTCCTAGAGGCCTATAAAATGTACCAATTATACAACCACAATTGTGACGAAAGACGTTCACCCTCACACAAATTGGTTATCTGGGATGATTGGATGATACCATCTTCGTTTCTTATTCCATCCGTGTTTATCTTTGCTTCTTTTTTTTAAACCAGATAACATCGAATAACAATAACCTTTTATAACTCTAGGCGTTAAGTCGTAAATTTTGAAACAACATTACACCCAAAAAGTATTGCAAATTTTCACGTTATTTAAAAATCAGAAAGTGGTATTAATTGGACGTTCTTGGCGTGAATATCTATTGTAAGCCGCAAATGACGTCATATCACGCATCTCATATCACATGACTAGGCATTGCACGTGTCTAGTAAATCAGAAGCTAACGAGATAGGGTCGATGCTTTGTTTGAATTAAAACAAGTTTTTTGACGTTTAAAACTTTGATGTGTTGTCAGAACGTAAATATCGTTTTTTAAGAGCGACCAGAATTCGAAAAAATATATATAGTAATTAAAAATATTATTTACATTTTTAAGCGTAAGTTTCTATTATTAACGGAATAATACTGTTAGTAATTTATTTTTAACTGCCGTTGTTATTTTTTAAAATATAAATAGAAACTATTGTTCATATCTGATTGATTTACAAGACTGACAAGTGAAAATTATCTCGTCAGCTATAATTTAGAGTTTTAATTTAATGAATAGTATTTTATTGAGTAATAAAAAAAAAATCTAAGAATATGAATGAGAGAAAAGTTATCAAAACTAAAAAAATTTAATATTGTAAATTTTAGATAGATGATTAATTTTGTGTTTCATCAGTCATAATTATGGTTAACATTTAAACTTAAATTATATTCTATTCTAATATAAAAATAAATTGTAATAATGTTATAAAATGTAACTTTCTACAGTTCTAGTAAAGATCTGGTATGTATTCTTTATGGTTTTAGCTTATAATATTAAAGCTATCAACGTGTGAAATTCAAACCTTGTTTTCCTCCACTGTACTCGAAGAGAGCTAATTGCTTAGTTTTAAATAACTACTGGCAAGCGTAATGTACGACTTGCCAAATACCACTAAATAAATGAGAAGATAAAAAGTAAAGTAATACGAGGTCGCTTATACAACAATTCTTTTTTCCCCGTGTAGAAGTTCATGGCCCTGTAATTTTAATTTATTGGATTCTTTATAAATGAACCACTAACTGCCTTCATAATTACAGTTAACTCGCATTCATATTAGGCTATATTATCAAAAAATTTCGGAGACTTTAGCAATAAACATATTGATTCAGTATATCTTAATAAAATTCATAAATAATTCAGTCGGCTTCAAATATAAAAAAAAAGAACCAAGTTATCGTGGTTTTTATATCCTATTTTGTATTAAAAATTATACGATATATTTTGTGTGTAAATGGATTATATCTTGATAAAAATTATTTTTATTATTCTTGTCGAATGTATTAGTAATTTTATTCATAAGACTAAATTTTAGAATAAGGTCTAATATACTATCCTAGTTGATCTATAGGCCGAATAAAATTAAGTCTGATTAACAATTTTTTCTTTAAATTTATAAATTGTATTAGTCTAATCATAGAATAATCTTTTCATATTTATGATAATTAGTATAAATAATAATTAAATAAATATAAAAAGAGCTATTACGAATATGATTAGCATAAGCCTAATTTTTTTCATTAAATATTTTGACTAACTGGTAGGGCTATATTTACATTAAAGGTTATTTTTAACAACAAATTTAAAATTAATATATATTTTTAATCGAAAAAATTAAACGCTAAATTGTTATGCTTAGCTTTGATTCGATGTGATACAATTTTTCTTCTAACACGATTATTATTACATGTTATATATGGGTTAAACTATTCAAAGAATCGAAAAATACTATTTATTGTGCAATCAATGATGATTATTTAAGTATTAAGTTCTTAATACAGTTTTAATCTTAATTTAATGCTACGGACTTATATATCAAATAGTGCATAAAATAAAAACAAAAAATTACTCAAAAATACAATATTTGATTAGAGAGTAAGCTATGATTCAAGGTTATAAAATTTATAAATTTTAATAGTAAAAATGATTAAATAAAGAAATACCGTAATTTTTCAAGCAATTCGATTAAAATTATCGTCTAAATTAAGCAAGTTTTATATAGAAAAACTTCTTGGCTTTTCTATCTACGAGTAATGTCTTTATTGAGTCAAAACCCGTAATTATAAGTTGTCGGTGAAAAACTGTACCGAGCCAAAAGCCTTAAGCTCTAATTGTTTGTGACTTATTCTTCTTTTTCTGACAAAGAAAATATGTAAGAAAGTAATTGAAAGGCATATTGTAAAATATAATACCTTCTTAATTTACAGTTGGAATAATAGATAAGTAGCAAATCATAAGCATCGTTCAATCTTATTAAAAGAACCATCTTTTGTCAGATGCCAATCGGATCTATTGTAAAGAGTAATACGAAGAATCTGTAAAAGGAGAAGGAGGATACGAAGAAAGAAGGCTTTTTTTCTTTATGTAGTACCGAACCCGGATCCTAATGACTCGTTAGACAATTAGCGAAGCTTAACGAGGGTTGTCTTGTATCACCGAGAGTTCTAAAAATGTCTTGGCTTCTCTAAATAATGTTTCCTTGTTGTCGTCTGTCATCTACTATTTGGCTACAGCCAGACTCTCTACAGAGAAGGAATGATGGTGTGACATTACTGTACATGTCTTCTTTATATCGGATTGAATAACTCGATCTTGAGATGACAGATCGAAAAGAGAACGTCTCTTGTTACTGTTCATGAGAACATCTTCATCATCGCATCATTTACTATTTGAATATACGTTTAACTGGCTCTATTGATGATTACTGAATTTTCTACTGAATTCAATACACTCTTTGGTATATAAAAAGAACATTTTTCTCATTCATCACAATTTTGTAATATGTTAAAACCTTTGAAGGAAAAAAAAAAAAATTGAATAATTATGAAAATCTGTTTTAATCTTCTTGTGATGCTACTCTTAAAATGATATAAAATTGTTTATATTCCTTCAGAATATTTTTATTTTGACACAAATTTAAACTTTAAAAAAATTAAGTATTTAAAATTTGTTCGATTTTGGTATTGAGTAAAATCTAACTCAAAAGTTTATAATGTATTCAATTGTTCAATCTTGGAGAATTTTAAAATCCATTAAATAGCATCAAAACATTATATAATGTTAACACATGTTTAGATATAAGCTGGATTTAGTGATAAATAATTTATAGCGTTCTATAAATTAGATAATTTAGGAATGTTTAATCAGATCTATATTATATGATACAGTGTGTTATATACTTTCTCAATAATATAAATCCTAAATATTTTGTTATATAATAGTTTGATATGAATAAACGATCGTTATTCTATAAATTATAAGCTATTTTAAAACCATTCTATATTCAAAACTATTATTCGCAACTTATACGAAATTTCAAATCTAATTTATTTTGGATTGTAGTTCAAAACTTCAACCTGAAAATAGACTATTTCTGCTATAGTGATACCTTTATGTAGCTTATTGTTTGAATTGTGAGTATTACTGCGAATTTACTAAAATGAGCAACAATAATAGATGTAGACAAATAGCGGAATATAGTACTGTATTATAAAGTTTTGAATCAAAACTTTCCTAGGTTTTGATACATTAAGAATAAATAATAGACCCTATATCTTTGAAGAACTAAAAATTTACTGTAAATAGGGGGAGATCGGGGATAGAAATAACACGGATATATTGTAACAGATTCCAGTATTCATTACTAATTTGATCAAAAATCTTGAAATTACACATGAAAATGCCTATAAAAGGTTCCCATCTGACCACGATGTTTTCTTTTAGCCAATGCAAATATAACACGATTGATTCAATAAAAACATTTTAAGATTAACATGACTAAAAAAAGCTTGGTTTAAAAAGTTTTTATAAATATATTTAATTTATTAGTAATTGTTTCTGTGTAAGAGCATGTAATAACTTATAAGATAGTGGTATAAACTTACCTAGCCTCGCAGTTGTATATAGTACTGTATTAAGTCTAACTGTGATAGTACTTTCCAAGCCAAAATGGCGGAACTTAAGGCAAGTTATAACAATTTAAATCAATGATGCCGATTCACCACCATGAAATATCCAAGCAGTAGCAGTTCAGATGAAAAAAATATTTTTGTTTCATATGTAGTGAAAACAACAACAACAAAAATAATAAGGAAAATGAATCCAATACACTATCTTAAGAACGCATAGTTGATAAATTATTTCTGTTTGTCACAACTGTGATTCTGATTATTCAGCAGAGGACTAAATTGAAACTTATTAGACTCTATTCTAAAATTTGAGTGCAAAAAAAAAAGGCTATATTTCATTGAATTTTCGTAGTGTTACAATCTATCCCAAAGAGTGCTACAGCCTACCTGGACAGAGAAGTAGATTGTAACATTTCCAATTGTTCAGAAAAATATTTTTTAAAAATACTAATTTTAATCGAATCATATCTCTTTTGAACGGTGAAGAGAACAATAAATGATCTTTACAATAACGTATTTCTTTTAGAAATTCAAATTTTCATAACGTGAAATAATTATAAAGTAAAACGTGTTACAACCAGCTCCATCTCCCCTAATTTTAAAAGATTTTATAACAAAATTCAGAACTCTGTATGCACAAAATACATCTATTTTTATCGAAAGTTAATAAGACATATATTTCTATAAAACAGAACATTTAACTTAAAATTAAAGTATTTTAGAATTAAATCTTATTTCTATATTTATTAAAGTATTACAATAGGCCTACTATTTTAATTAGCAGAAGTCTTAACGATGTTAAGAATAGATTATTATTTTTTTTAAATTGGCAAAAAAAAAAAGAAATTTTTATACTCAAAATTTGTACCTACAAGACCAATATAGTTTTCTTGTAGATCTACTTAATACACATATTTTGAAAATAAGAATATAAAATTTTGAGTATAATTTTTGATAATTCATATTATTCATAAGAGAATGATCGAAAATTAAAATCATATTTAATTTTATAATCAAATCGAAGACATGATGCTCGATAGAGCACAATATTGCATTAACAAAAATATGCTTTTCATTATATCGCATTAATTCTAATAATATTGAAAGTAAAATCTATAATATTTTCATTATATACAATTGCTTTCTGTGCGCACACAAAAATTATATTTAGTATGTTTAGATCTAGAAGCTAGTCTATGAAATCTAAAAATTTTATAAAGTCAATTAGAATAATTTTCTGTTTACTTTTAGGCCTATACATTAAATTATTATTTAAACTACGAATCTACACTTAAATTTGCAAAAGTTTCTTTTTTAGATTCTAATTTAAATATTAATGAGGTTAATAAATAACCTAAAAATAAACAAGAAAGCATTCTGACTTTAATAAAAGCCAAAGCCATAAAGCTCTATAAATGCTTTGCAGAATCTTCAGGTGATAATCCAAGTAAATTTGTTGCAAGTAGCGGTTGGTTCGACAAATTCAGGAATCATTATCGCTTTCACAACATTAAGTTATCAGGAGAATCAGCTTCCTCAGATCATGATGCAGCTGCTAAATATCCAGAGGAATTTACTTTGTCGTATCCATCAACAAGCGGCAACAGTATGATATCACAATCAAAGAAGCACAAAGAGAAACTTGATGTAAATGATCCTTTCACTGCAGATGATGTGTAGTACGAGGCTAGACATCATCAGCACCACTACCTCTGTTATAAAATTTTCTAGAATCGTACAGCAGATTTCTGTACAAGAACAAAAATGTTAGTTCTGGGAAATCTTTCTATGTTGTGTTTATAGTACATACTGGTTGTATGTTATATAGTATATAACATACAACCGGTATGTGCTTTACTTTAACTTTTTCTTCATTGTAATAATTATTTTAAATAAATATTAAATGTAATTATACAGTACTATACATACTATTATTGTTCCACATTAAGTAGATATACTCCAGCCCCCAACTCCCATTTTCCCATAGGATCTTAACTTCAACTTTCGTGGATTCAACTTTTGCGCCAATTTTCGTGAACGCAATCCCCGTGAATATTGAGGCCCTTCTGTATATAATTAATTAACATTATGGCAGCTAAAAATGGTTTGACAGTCATAAACATTCCAGTGTATTTGATTATATGTTAATAAAATTATTAATAAGAATAAAAATTAATACAGTGGACTCTCGATTTTACAAACTTGTATAGATCCCCAGAAAAGTTCATAAAATCAAAAGTTCATAAATAGGAACAGCATTAATTAACTTTGGACATTTTGGGACCAACTAAATAGTTCATAAATTGAAGGTTTGTAAAAACGCAAATCCATCTGCAAATCTTATATCTATCATTTGCAGATGGTTGGAAACTTTTCTAGTAGTAATGTGCTAGATTGTTATACTTTTTTTACTATTTTACAGTGGCAGAATATCTACTTTTATAGTAAATTAAACTCAAATTTCATGAAATATTATATTTTGTAGGATGTAAAGATAATATTAGATAAAAATAAAAAATCTGAGATATATCCTTTATAATATTTATCATTTAAAAATTTTTCAAACTTTAGTTTATAATAAACAAATTTTTTCCATCTAAGTTTAAAATTCACTTCAGATATAATAAAAAAAGCATTTCAAAATATCACTAAGTAGATATCAAAGAATATATTGACAAACAATAGTTAAAAATTAATCAAGCAATAACAAAATATTACCCAAAATATTCTAGTGGTAATATTGTTAAAATTATTTGGGCTGGAATTTAGTTATATTAGTAAATATTTAAAGAACAAACAAGAATATTTATCATTGTAAAAATTAAGTTTAAAACTTGAAAGTAAATACTGGCAGACCAATATTTGTTCATTTTCTGTCAACGTTTACTATGCAAGAAAAATATTGAAAATTTGAAACATAGTACAAAATTATTAAGAATTATTAAAGCCAAGGCTATTAGTGTTTTAAATTGATTATATATATATATATATGTATATTATATAAACGATTTAATTATATTCAAAGATCTAATAAAATAATAGACAGATAATCCTTGATTTATAAGTGTACTGTTTGAACCTTGCTGTCATGAATCAGAAATACCAAAATTTATGGATTGCCCTTACAAATATTTATTATTATACTTCCCTTTATCATAATAAACGTAACAAACACAAAAATACAAGAATCACCAGCACAAAAAATATGCTTTTTTTATATCAGACCATTGGTCAAAGACTTGAACCTTTTGTTGATTGCATTAACCAATCACAGAATTTATCAATGACACTGTCATTGTAAAATGAATGAATGTTAGTTGACGGCTACCTGCATGTTTGTAAATATATATGAATATATATATGTGTGTATGTGTGTGTAAAACTAAGTTTTATTTATTAAATCAAAGTCAAAAAATATTAAATTTTTATTAATTATTGTTTTTTGCACAAATTAGATACTTGCTATGTACTGAAGATATCTCAAAATATTTGACAAACATTGAAAATTCTAAATTTTTTTATACTATAAAAAATAATCATTTCTAAAATTGTAATTAGAAAAAATCAATATAAGAAATTTATATTTTCAAGACATCAATTCCTTAGATGTTAACTTAAAAATGTAAAACATAAAACTAATAATAATAGTTTTAGAACATGTGGAAATATCTTGTATATATATATTATTTAGTAAATTAAAGTTTGACATAATTCAAGAATATTAATTGGTCTTGAAATAATTAAGATGATGTAAACTAGCATTTCTCAATCTATGGGCTGAGACTCAATATTAGGTTGTGTTAAACATTTAATGGGTTGTGAAATGACAGCTCAGATAATGTCAAATGTAATCAATATATCAAAATTTGGATGATGGAACCATTACAAACAAATATGTTGAATCATGCTGGAAAAAAGATTAAGAAATGCTGATGTATATTATAAATTCAAACAAATTTTATGATGGTACTTATAACAACTTGAGATCTGAAACTGATGAACTATTAACAGAATAAGTGAATATATGGATGAGTCAATTAAGTGAAATACTTTATTATATTAGGTATACTTTATTATTTTAAGTTCAAATCCAAGTGTAACACCATTAATAAGAAATCTATTTATTTTAAAAAATCTTTTAACTTTTAAATTATTGCCCTAATCCAATTACACCCATCTTCCATTTGATAGCTAATTTCATAATGGTAGAGCAGCCTGTGGTGATATAGAATAACCCTGCACATAATATATTCTAAGAGGCTCTCTCTTCTTTTCTTTTAAAGTGGCATAAAAGAAGATAGAGTACTCCAAACAACATGAATTTCAATATCCATGATTAGTAAAATAGATGTTTTTTGCCCTACGTTGATTGAACTTCTTCATTCCATTTTATCATCTCAATCATCTTTTTTAACTTATCCATTTATTTTGAGAACACTCTTTTATATTTATTAAAAATCTAAATACAAATATAAGCTATTATGCACAATACAACATACTAAATTTAAAGTTAAATATTGTATAACATAGTGTTTTATACTTAAATATATAATGCAGAGTAAATAAAAACACAATAATAAGCTTATTAATCAAACAAAAAAGATTTTTTATTATAAAAAATCTTGGTTCAATTAATAAGCTTGTTATTGTGTGTTAAATTGATTTCCCAAACTAAGACTTTGTTTAATAATGAAGAATAATTCGTGCTACTGAAAATTAGTGTCTTGTGCTTTCCTCATCTTTTTTTCAGTCCCAGGATTCAGGATTGATAATAAATTTCCCAGGAATTCCCAATACCTGTGATTCTTTTGTTTTTGATAGTGCATTAATAAAAAGAAGAGTAAGATAACTTAATTGCTAATATGCACAATTATTTATATAGCTTTGTTTGCATTGAAAAATGCAAAAATATTCTAATATAACAAAATATTTGATACTTAAGAAGCAATATAATGGATAATAACAATAGATTTTCTTAAAATTTATCAATTTTAACTGATTTTTCTATTATTTATTTAAAAAAATAATAATACAACATAGAGAAATTCATCAACTTCTGAATATTAAATACAGTTAAGTCTCTGTAGTCTGGCCCTTCACCAGTCTGATAAGTCCAGTAGTCCGACATACTGGTAAGTTGTGACCATGTGCAAGAGAGAAAAAATAACGTAAAATAAAAATTGTCAGTCGCTATTAGTTTGTTGTGCAGGCATTATAATCAGACTATTTTTTAGGTTCATACACTGTACTGTAAAATAGTGTTTTTACTGTATCAGTGTTTGTTGTTTAAATTTACATAATGTCACAAATCGGAAAAAGTGAAAAGCGAAACCACATTGTGGTTGAAAAAGCAGAAATAATTAAGAAACTTGACTTGGAAGAAAAGTTTAGTGATTTGGCTTCATTTCATGGTATTGGACGAGCCACCATTTATGATATTAAAAAAATTGAGATAAAATTAAGGGTTTTGTGAAAGATTTGAATAGCAAGATTGACAGGGAAGTCTTAATAAACTGAGCACATTCATTTTTGTAATTCCATTTTTTTCATTGAACATTCAATAATCTGACAAGCCCCGGAACCATATGTGTCGGATTATGGAGACTCTACTGTAACTATTTTAAGTATTAATTTTATATAACTTCATTGATAGATTATTAAAAATCTATCAGTGAAGTTTTTTAGGGACATGGTTTGCAGTTTGTAGTGATGTGTTCAAGGCTAAAAACTTGTGAAATATACTTCACATGCAAATCTTGTCAAAAATTTGACATATCAGTGTGAAATTTTCAGATTGCATTTAAAATATATAGGAATAGATTTTTGCATATCTCAATTTTACCAATTTTGACATGTTTCAAATTTTATAAGTACATTATTATGGAATATTTTATAAAATTTTATAATACTGTATTTTTAATAAGTTTTTTCAATCCCCTTAATAATAAAAAAGTAAAAAGTAAAATGCAAAGTCCTTTAGCAGTCAAAAACTTTAATCAGAAAAGTTTTCAAAGCACTTGGCACCTTCCTCAGTTGCTACTACCCCTTTATAATATTACTAAGGCCAATTTGATGAAGACAATGAAACTGCATTTAGGATTCTAAATTCTAATGTAATTTTTTCATGCCATTGATGAAAATATATTGATAATGTAAAAGTTTTAAATTTTATATTAATTAATTAGTGCTTATTAGCACATGGAGATTAAAAATGCAATATGAGGCAATTCTAGAATAAATGTCAATGGTTGCTCAGTTATTCTAATTTTCAATTCAAATTAAATTTCAATCTATTACTATTTTTGATTGCTCAAAATGAAAATACTACCAAATGCAAGAAAAATAGCATTTATTTGCAATAAATAAAAAAAAATTGATCCCAGGAAAATATGTTGAATTCCCAGGATTTAGAATTTATAAATTTCATAGATATTCCAGGAGCCAGACATTACTTCAAATACAAATTATTTACTAACAAAATAAAAATATATTTAAGTATAATCTTATCATTTTATATAATACTATATTGAATATAGCATTATAATTTTATGCTTTTATATTTTATAACAGTATGCAATTTCCTACTATACAAATTTTGGGAGAAGATATGGTTTCTGTTTTAGACTATTTGAAGTAAGCATGAGATATTTCTAATAAACTAATAAAAATCATAATTCGTGATTATAGTTATAAAAATTCAAATAATACTCATTTATTTAAAATTTCTAATAGAATAAAATTGGTTGTTGGATTTGGTGAAGGTGCAGGTGCTAATGTTCTTGTCAGGTTTGCTGTATGTTTGATATTATGTATTTGTAAAAATTAAAATTTAAGTAAATTAAGCTTTAATACATACATTTACACACAACTTTTCAGATAGCTCATCCTACAAGAGTTCTTGGTTTGGTTCTTATTCATTGTGTTGCAACTGGTGTAGGTATAATGGAATACTTCAAAGATAAGGTATATAATTTTATATAAATTTTCAATAATGTTTTAATAATATACATAAAATATTATTGAGATACTTTGCAGCATTCATAATAATGATATAATTAGAACATGAAAATATAATGATATTTATTGAATGTTTTTAATCTTAGAAATAGCAGTTTTTTTAGAAGATTTTATTTAATGAATGTTTTTATATTTACAATAATTAATTTTTAAATATTTCATTTATACTGATGCTATGTCAATAACAAAACTGTAACTATGCAAGACAAGGCTAAAATGATCTTATTTTCATTATGACACTGATGTGTTAGAAATCTGAAATTTGGTCCTCCAACTCTTCCTTCACTACATATCCACTTCCTTGAGCCATACACTTCTCAACTTATGGAATAGTTGTTTAATTCTATCTTTGCAGAAGTTGACAGATTTGGAGGCAAACCAGCTCTCCACGGAGCAATGACCATTTCATCATCGTCAAAGAAAGTTTTTCCCATGAATGTTTTTTCATATTTCAAAACAGGAAGAAGTCTAAAGGTGCCTGCCAGGTCAGGATGGGCATGGGCATATAGGATGAGCAAGGTTTCATATTCATATTTGCACAGAAAAGTGATTGTTTCTACAGCTTGGTGTACGGATGCATTGTCAGCTAGCAGCAACATACTTTCTGACAGCAAACCACATCTTTTTTCCTTAATACTGTCCTGTAACTTTTGTAGCAAATTTCTATAGTATGCCCCTGTTATTGTTGACACTTTTGTAAGTAATCTGTCAATACAATGCCTTTTGCTGTCACAAAACAGACATGATCTTATTCAATAGCCTTGAGTCATTCTGTAGGCTAGTGTGACCACATTTGAATTTCCATTTTCATCATTTTGCAGTCTCATTTGATAAACATTCCTTGTCATACACAGCTGACATCTCTTCCTGGATTGTTTGTGCAGTTTTCTCTTGAATATAAAGGAACCATATTATGGCTTGAAACTTGATTTTGTTCAGTATGACACCTTCTATAATCATGCTTCTAACCTGTCAAAACAAAAAAAGGTATACATATTACCAAACAGTAACCTATTCTTGTTTACAATTATAGATATATAACATTCTTACAACATGGTGAAGGGAAGTTTTTTGCCTCCCCTCATACAGTGTTGTTGTTATGTAAATGGTTGCAGAAGAGCTATCATATGTCAAAATCTTATTTCCCATATTATTTATGGCAGTTCTGTTTCTGACAGTTTTTTTTTATTCTAGAAATGTAAATATTTACTGCAAAAACTAAATAAACTATATTTTATATGTTTACAAACATTAATTCAATATTATATATATTATATAAAACAAATATTCAATATGAAAACTATAGAAAAAATTCTATTTTTTTTATATTCATTTAAAAATTCTTATTTATGTAATAGCTATATTTGCATAAATACAGTTGACCCTCATATAATGTAGGAGATATGTTCTACATTATATGAAGCCATATTATATGAGTCACATAACATATAAATGAATCAAATATCAAAAAAGTGAAAACATAAATGTTATTTGCATTTATTACAATTAAAGTGCTGACAATTAGAGTTAGGATTCAGCAGAACACCAAATTACTCATACTATGTCAAATTTATCTAATGTGTTAAAAGAGCCTGTTTTACAGCACATTGCTGCAATTTTTTTTATTGCATTATATAAATCTGTTATACAAATAACATATTATAAGAAGGTCTACTGTAATTTTCATATTTCATTCATATGATCCCATTAGAATCCAAATTTTCAAGTTGGCTATGTGGTATTTACAGCAATGGCTTTCCATTTTAGAGCATCCAGGATCAATGCTGGATCACATATTCAATTTTTCAGGTGGGGTGTACCTAACCTGTTGAACTCTTTCCTTCTAGTTCTTTCATTTTCTAGTTGACCCCACTATGGGTATTAATCAGCCTGTGGTAGGCTTTAAAAGTGGCTACTGCCAAAAAGTATTCTATGTGATTTGACAATTTAATTCAAAACTAACCAATTGAATCAAATTTTTGAACTTTTCTTTAAAATTGTGATTTTTAAAATAAATTATTTCATTAAGTAAAATGGTTGACATTATAAAAATGTACACAAAATATTTTTTATGAGTTTTAGGATCAAAAAGCTAAAGTATGGCGACTTCCCCCGATCCACTATACTGTACTATGTATAACAATCAAAACAAATATTTTTTGCATAAGGTAATTGTAATATAAGAGTTAACATTTGATCCCTTGTGCATGTGAGTCGATATATAGATGGAAGAGTTAAAAAAGAATAAATTATTTCTGAAATAAAATTATGTTTATTGATAAACATAATCAATTTTGACCTATATGTGTATATTCAACTATGCCCGTTGAAGAATTGCAGACCTGAGTATTGTAGATCCGCTTCTTCCATTCTTTCGTCAGCTCTGATGGTTAGATGTTAATTTCTGTTTATGATATTTGAATATCACAGTGGCTTCTTTTGACTCTCCCTTGTTTATATATTAATAGATATGTATTTTATTATTGATAGTAACAAATCTATAAATGTAAATGATACAGTGACACCGCCTATTTACTATCATTAAAGTTTTTTAAAAACATGCTATTTTATATGGGACTCTATATCATAAAAAAGACTAAATTACTCTTGTTTTAATAAACAAATGGTTTACCTATAAATGGATCAGTGTTAAATAATATAAATTATTATTGTTTAGCGTTAAATAATGAGGAAATGGATACGTATAAATAGATCAGTGTTAAACAATACAAATTAATATTATTATATAACATTAAATAATAAGGAAAGACGCAATAGATATTATCTAATATTATGAAAAACTATTAGTCATATTCATTATTTGCGTACATTTTTAAATATTTAGGAGGTATTATATCTCCTCCTATATATTTTAAAATATTCCTAGATATAAAAAACTGCAGATATTGTAAAGAATTGTGGATGAATTCTATTTTAAAATGAGCAATAATCAGATTCTTCAACTGAGTGTAATTGAAGATATAATAAAATAATCCAATGATGTTATAGGAAATTGAATTTTATTATTGGTCCATTAAAAATAAAGATGCATTTCTATAATTATTCCTTTTCAGTTTAGGTAAATGATAAATTCATGATAGATATTTTTTTTATATAGGAAATAACATTTGTATAATTATGAAAATTGTTTTGTTCGTCAATTTGTAGGATCAAAATGCTAAAGTATGGCGACTTCTCCCGATCCACTATATTAAATATAATCTCATTTTTTAAAAATTATTAAAGGAAATTATGCGATTTTTGTGTTACTTTTTATTCCGCAATTCTACACAGAATCTAAAAGATATGAGCTTTAGGGTCAAAAAGCTAAAGTATGGCGACTTCCCCCGATCCACTATATAAGTTGGAATATTTATTAGTTATGAAAATAATATGAAAACATAAATAATCTACATAGATTTGTGGAGTTGTTATCATTAACGGTTTCTTTACGATTCAGGCTTTTTCATTAAGTCTATGAGCAGTTAAAAATATTGTGTATATATATAAGTTATATCCGGCCATAAACTTGACACTTTTAGTGCTCCATAATCGTAGTTCATTATCTAACAATATTGGAAAATTTTTAAATTACCACAAGAGAGAAGATATTTCATCAGAGATTACTTAAGATCATTTATGTTTATTTTTTAAAATTCAAATCAATGTACGCCTATACGAAAACGCTTTAGTCCAGCCGAAATTCCACATATACTATAAACAACATAAGATATATCTCAATGGACTTTTACACGCTAACTTGTTGAAATCTCAGTTTATTGCTAGGTGTACCTCCCGCCTGAAAGAAGAGTGTAACTTAATTATCAGTCCACAACCCTCACCTGTTTTGAGTGTTTTTGTGCCTCTCTCTTATTCTTAGACATGACAGAAGGTGAGTAAAATAGGCGGACGATGGGTGGGACACCAACAGGCATTATCAGCCTTGACACTAAGGTTAATGAGTAGAGCAAGCCGGAAATAGAAGGATGCAAAGGTGGGAAGGGAACTTATCTTTTGTTTTCTTCATCTAAAATTATAGAATTAGAGGAATAGACACCTGAAAATCAGGAGGATACGCTTTTTTTAGTTGTAAGGGGCTCCTTGCACCTGTCTCAAGTAGACCTTAGATCTTATGTAGCTTTGAACTTTTTGGGAAGAGATAAACTCCTCTTTTATGTCTTTTGCTGTAAGAAAGTTATCTTTTAATTGAATCCTATCCATAGTTTAACACCTATTCGATTCTTATCTAACAAAATAGATTAAAAAAAGGAATTAATTTCTAAGATTTTAAAAATTGATACACCTCTGAAAGATTCTTTATAGAGAAACATTTATCGAAATACGCGTATTTTAAATTAATTAATTTATTAATCCAAATCAATAAATAAAAAAGTTTTCATTAAAATAATATATTGTTTAATAAGATACGTATCAAGATAAAATAAAATACAGCATAAATTTGACAGATTATAATAAGATTGAATATATTTTTTGAAAGACTAATTAAAAGTTTTATTGACAAATCATATTTAAGCCCATATTTATAAATAAAAATTATTGAAAAGATTTTTCTAAGTTAAACGAAAATAATAAAATTTAGCTTATTTTTATAAAATATAAAAAATTTTTATATTTATGCTGTGCAATTTTTCCAATGCAGACCATATTGCTTTACAAATTTCTTTAAGGTTCCATGAATGCAGTATAACATAAATATAGTAAGGATTTTTACAATTAAAAAATCTTCTAAACAAAATATGTTATTAATAAAAGATAAATTACACTTAAATATGCTAAGGCCTAAATATTAATTCTTATCATTTTCAAAATAACTAATGATAGCTATAATTTTGCTAGATTATACATCCTTATAAATAGGGTTTACAGTAACATATCGAAAATAAGATTTATAAACATTTCTTATATAAGAACGTCTCTTTTTTTGTAAGAGAAAATGCAATAAATTTTAAAATGTTATTTAAAATTTAATAACAAATCCATAACTTAAAATTAATTTTTTTCTCCAATGCGAATTTTAACATGACAATTTTATCTCATCACATTATCTATAGAAAGCATAAGTCGAGGAAGACTATTTAATAGTCCTGTCGTAGAGACAAGATATCCGAAGATGATGTATTGCGAATTCACACCCTTTTTCTTGTATGATCTTTCTCACTATCAGCTAAGGCGTCGCCGTACTTCTGAAACAACAGGCCCTCCATAAAAAAAGAGGGCTTGGATATTTGCATTGAAATTAAATAATTTTACATGTTTCTTTTGTAATAAAATCTTTAGAATTAAGAAGTAGTAGCTCAATGAAAGATGAAAGATAACGAGTTTAATTACTATAGATTTATGCCTAGGGGCCTCAAAGTATTTTATAATTAACTTTAGAGGCCCAATTTGATTTTAGTAAACTTTTTTAGGGGAAGAAAGACGATATATTATTTTTTTAATCAACATCTTAAACGAAAGAAGTTGATTTTGGTACTGTAATAGTATTAAAAAAATCACCGGTAGACGGCTTAAAGATTATGAGGCCCGATGTTTACTTTGGATAAAATTCAAATTACTGTCTTGACACTAAGATTTATATATTTTTGTAATTGTATCAGCACTAAAAAAATACACAAAAACTTGCAACTCTACTTAAAATTTGTTAGCATATTTTTATATGCAGGTCTACTAGATTGTAATAAGAACATGTCATTAGTTTAAGTTACGCCTATAGAGATATTTAAGACAAATTTTTCTTTGAAACGTTTGCTTGAGACTAGAAATTAGCGGCTAAAGATCTTCGCCCATATCCGGGTGCTAATTGCTTTTGGCAGGTACAACGACACTTGAAATGATCACCACCTTATCGTGATTTGCTTTAACATCTGTAATATTTACACAATTTCTGTGATTTAACTTCTGATAAAAATTAATCCGATTGAAATTACATTAAAGTGCAAATATATCAAGTGATTTTAATTTTAAAATTCAGGAAATAAGCCATTAATAATTTTTATTACAGGTCGTAATTTTTATGCTTTAATTTCGTACTTTGTTGTCTTTAATGAAATTTATAAAATATTTAAACAATTAAACAGGAAAATATATTTTAAAAATTAAAGCAGTAATTTTATAACTAATAGTCAAGATGGCTATTAAATAGCCAAAATATTAGTGAACACAATATTTCACTTTAATAGTATAAAATACAGAGGTATTAATGGTTTAAAGAAACGACTTGTTTTTATCTATGTATTGTAATATTGTTGATTTCAGGTGAGACAAGGAAATTAGAAAAATATAGATAGGAGAGGAAGAAAAAAATTAGAGAACATGTCAGCATAACCTTTTTTTTTTTTTTTTTTTTTTTTTAAAAAAAAATCTTGACATAGGAAAGATTCATGATATAAATAGTAGCAGGACAGAATCTTGCAATAAATCAATGAGATTAAAATTTCAGATATTTTTATTATTTTTTATAACTCTTAAATCATAACTATGCCCTCATCTTCTAGTTATTACAATTTAACTGTAGAATTTTTAAATTGTTTATTTTTAAATATTAATAAACACAGATAATCAATTTGCTTAAGCAACTTAACTTTTATTCTTTTTATTAAACTGTACTGGTTTTATCATATGTGACAAAATAAATTTTAAAATCGTTATAAAGTGGCAAAGAGAATATTTAAAAATTTACAAAATGTTTGTTTAAATATTATCTTATCAATTATAAATCAAAAACAGTAGTATTTTACAAAGCATAAATCATTAAAAATTAATTTTAAATAACCTAAATAAACCTGTTATCACTTATTATAGGAAAAAGAATCACTTATTCCCTTCAAAATCTGATTGAATAATTATAAAAAAGGAACTTTACGAGCAATAAAATCTAGACCAATTATATTTACGAACTGATAAAATTTAATTCTCTTGACATTGCATTTAAACATAAAAAAGATGCTCAAGAATTAATTTCGGCTGATATAGAAGAACTAACAGAAATTACATAAAACTATAATGATTGATTTTTGAAAAAGTTGCACTCAATTTTCCTAACAGATCATAAAAAGTAAAAAAGATGAAAAAATTTCAAGTTAGTCTACGTGATATAGATGGTTAGAGGAACCCCGCCTCAAAGTATCGCCCATATCATTACGGTAATATTCAGTAGGTGGACAGCTATTGAGAAAAGTGCATGACAATTACTTAAATTTATTACATTGGTTAAAAGGTTATTTAAAAGAAAATTGCGTGAATTTACACTTCTAATTTTAGAAAGCGGAATAATGTAGAAATGACTTATTCCAGTTTATTAACTATGTTTTTTTGAGTTTCTGAATTGATTCCCAAATTAAAACTAAATTCGCGATCATTTTTATTGCTAATTATTTAAGGAAAACACTCATTTTATTAAATTTGCCTGAAGATTAAAAATCCATCTATCTTAAGTCGAGTATTTTATAAAGCCAAAATAATAAGAAAATTCAAAACGATCATATTCAGCTTTTTTTATTTTATTTAACTTATTTATAAATTTAAAATGTTTTCCAAAAAGTGAATTATCGTTCTAAATATCTTTGAACACTTTTCATGTTTGATTTCGAAATTGGAAAAATTTTGAAAGAACTTTAAATATATATAAAAATGAATTCAAAACTGTTTAGAAAAAGTCTGAGTTTTACAGGTCATTAATAAACTTAAGAAGCTTGTTATATTTTTGATATTATGGAATTCCAATATCAAAAAGGATTTTAGTATATTCATAAAATATTCCAAAAGTAATAAAAATTTAGAAGACTTTCAAATATAATTTTTCTTGAAAATATTATACAAGAATTAAAAAAAAAATGTTAATTTCTTAAGAATTTTATCTGAAAACATTATTCAAAAATACTGTTTTTTTGGAGAAAATGTTACATTTTTAAGGAGAACTCAGTTTCCACTGTTACTGCTATTTTTGTTCAATTAGGAATGTAACATTTTCTTCAAAAATACTGTTTTTTTGGTGATTAAAAACATTCTTTGATTCTTAAAGTTATAAAATATTGTAAATATTATATATGAGTATATAAGCTATATAAATAAGCTAAAAATTATGAAAATAAAATTAAAAATTTAAATATTTGTATATTCTATATGAAATTTTGCAACATATTAGGATAAATCGAAAAAGAACTATTTGCTTTTTTTATGAGTATAAAATGTCAATTTTCAGTCCATGGAAATTGGCATTTGCAAATTTAAAATGATCATATTCAGAATTTAAGATCATTTTCATCTTAGATATAAATTATAATTAATAACTAAAGCTCATCTAAATTTTTGATTGGTTATAGTGACAAAAATGTAGCTACTACAAACAAGGAAATGTTAGTTAAATCTTTATTAATTCAAATATGTCATAACTGAGTAAATGAAAATATAACTTGGAATTATTTATATTAATATAACGAATTATAATGCCTATATAGACTTCAATCATATGACATATTTCATATGATTGAAGTAAATATTTTTATTAAATAAACATGAAAATATGTTTTCATATTTCTTTAGTATTCTATTAGTATTTTCATACCAAAAATCTATTCGGTTAAAATTTATATACCCTTCTCAAATCTGTAGTAGCTAAAATTTGACCTGTAAATCCAATCACGAGTCTAACTTTCAGAGGCCATTTTCTCAGTTCTGGGACTGTTCCAAACAAAACGCCCCTGATTCTTCTACATATAAAAAGGCGGAGAATTACTAGAATTTGGCTTGTTAACTTAAGCTGTAGAATATTGTTTTATAGATCTAAATATTTAAATGAAATAAATAATGAGAAGAAGAATATAATTTAATACAGTAATTTTAGAATTTATGTAATTTATATCTGTGGTTGAATTTATTAAATATTGAAAATTTTATCATTTGTTATTGAAAAATTCTCCTAATATATTTAAAAAAAAACTTGTAATATACAATTCCTAGTCATTTTTATTTAAAAAAAGGTAAACATTATTGTTCATATTAAAAGTTGTTTATGTTTTAAAAATATATAAAATTATAATAAACATATTTTAAAATTAAAATCTGTTTATTGTAATATTTTTGCTTTGAAAAAACAAAATATTCACTGATTATTTATGCATTTAAATAACGAAAAATGTTTTTGGTTAAATAGAACATCATAATTTTAATATATATATAAAATTAAATGTTTCATAGAGTTCAATAATCTGAAAGTTAAGAAATATTTACAAAAAAAAAAAACTATAGCTTAAGTGTCTGAAACAAGATTCTTGGGATCCATAAACCTCAAAACTATATGAAACTCTTAAGTATTTTTTGATTACCTTATATTTAAAAAAGCTTAGCATGGTCTAGCAGTTTAACAAATACTGTATACTGACTGAAGAATAAGCAAAATAATACCCAGTAAAATATATAGCATTTTGCAAAATTATAATTTATATGTAGCCAAACTTCATACGCTGCAACATAATTGGAAGACTCAAAATAATATTTATATAAAAATGAAGTTAAAAATGCTAAAACTTGATTTAATGTTTTTATTTTATTTGATTATATTCAGAATAAGATAAGTTTATCTGTTTTAAAAATTTACATGTAACTCAATATTCTCTCTATTCTGGTTTATCATCTGTTCTAAATCTAATTTAGAAAAAAATAATAGAATGTTGCTGACTATTGCTTTAGAAAAAATCCTTGCGCAGTATAAATTGTATCTTCAGCAAGAACAATGCAGCTTTGTTATTCCTTAAAGTCCCTAACCTCTGATTAACTCCAATTTTTTTTTGTTTTTTAGGTTTGATCAGAGGTGAATTAAAATCATTGTTGGGTCATTTGATCATATAACATTATAATATTAGCATAAAAAGGCTATTTAGCTAGTTTAAAATAGTTGAATAACATTCTTTTAATATACCCTTAATTTTTTTTGATATCTCTGTATAATTCCAATTATTCAGCACTGTGTAATTGGAATGATACAGAGATATCCAAAAAAATTAAGGGCAAATTAAACACTGCCTATATAAAGAATTATTTAATTCTTTTAATATCATGATAATATCAAAGCCTTTATAAAATGCAAGTCTTCATTTTTAAAAATTATTAATAAAATAATTTTTCACAAGAAATAATTATCACTTATTTTTAACAAATGGTTTATGCTTAAAAATTAAATATAAAATTCATTTTAAAAGATTCTAGATTTTTCTGTAAAATGTAAAATTAATTTTTAACATTATAATATTTTGTTTAATTTATTAAAACACATATATTTTTATATAAAATTTATATATAAATTAGTATCATAATTTTGTTTTCACTATTTTTAGTTCTGACTACAAAATCAAAATATAGTATAATTGTTTGTAATAAAAATACAATAATAATTAAAAATGATATTTATTATATAGGATTAATTGAATAATAATAAACTAAATTTGTATACATCATTTATAGATGAAGTTTCCGTTTTTATACATGAATTAGGTTTTCAATTCTAAAATACAGAAATTTTTAGAAGTTATTTTGAAATAAAGATACATAAATTATTATTTTTTATATGGAAAACGTCATATTTACGTAACTTAGAGGAAAATATTTAAAAATCTGGATATAACATGATAGTTATCAGAAATGACAGAATTTAATTTATATTTAACATTTTTAACTTTTAAAAAATATAAAATATTTATTGCACTGTTTATATCCATAGTTTTTGCTGTTTTACACCTTGGACAATATTTCTCAAGTCCTTGAAAGTTTTCCAATATGAAATATTTCAAGGATTTACATTTGAAACTTCAAATGATAATAAATGTTGAAAAAGATTTTATTCCAGCTTTAGCAAATCCTGAGATTAAAAATATCGTAAACCATTATTTAAACTCTGAAGTATTGTATATATAAATAATCAATAAAAAATTTGTAAATATAAATCCCATCTAATTGAGAATAGAAGTAAAATTTGTTTGTTTTTCTGAACATGAAATGTTTGCAAACAATTGAGATTTTATTATTTAAAATAATTTTATAAATTAATTAAATTCTAGAAAACATTTATGTATTGAAAGTACTCGAGATCTCGTAAATTTAAATTCCAAAATTTTGTAGTTTTTATTTATTAGTTTAAAAAATTATCAGAAAATATTATTTTAAAAAACCTTGAAAGTAAACTTCAAAAAAGAATACTAGGAAATCTATGTAATTTTATTATTTTGTGGTTGAAAAAATTTTTCATCGTTAATCTTACAAATTATATTTGCCTTTTTGAAATTCATATATTTTTAAAATCAGTTTAAGAAATCAATAAACATTTATCGATATTTTTTCTTCATTGAAAAATGTAACAAATGTAGTCATACATAAAATTTGAGGATTTATTCCAATCTCATAGAGAATTATATTCATTAGGCTTATTCCATTAATAGATCCGAGTATTATGTAGATTTTAATCTTTGAATTATATTACATTTTTTAATGTTTTGTTATCGTTAAAGCAGTTTAGGCTCAAATAGGTTTCGAACATTAGTGACATAGTTAGATTGATTTATTTTATGGTGTCTAAAATTCTAACATACCACCTGGATTGTTATTCAAACCTCCAATTCGAATTAATATTCAAAATGTAAATATATCATTAACATTATATAGCCTTTAGCCTAAGAGTAAGTTGTTTATTGTTTGTAGACTAAATTATTTACAGAACTTTTATTGTACACTATTTATTTACTTTTGAGAAATTCATTTACTTTTCAACTTCTTATGTTTCCTTTATGTCAAGGGATAATTACTAGTCTTCCTGGCAAGAGGGAACGGGAGTTGGACTATCCATCCCTCAGGCATTCTCAGTACTACTGGAATAGGCCTAACTGAAATTCTGTCCTACTAATTAATTGAATCCCTAAATCTTGTTTTAATGTTTTAAATTGAAATAAAAGCTTTATCTGTTGAAATTTAAACTCAATTTGTCTCTCGTATTGGCATAAAAACAGGACTGAGAGTCTTATTTCACTATTACCACATGAAATAACATAACTAAAAAAATAACAATTGTAGTAAAGAAGGTTAATCTATAATTGCTCCTAAATCTAGGAATTTTTTTTATATAACAATAAAAATTATTTAGTAAAAATATTTGAAGAATTAATATACACATAGCTACTGTAATACGTATAACATTTAACTGTTTAATATCTTACTCTCACTAGAGATAAAACGAGAGCTTTATATATAAGTTGCTTAAAATAATCTCAAATTTAAAATTTTATATTTATGAAATGTTAAATTTTATTTATGGAATTAGGATTTTCACCTTGGAGTAGACATAACAAAACCTGCGGATGTAGTGTTTATGAATGGAAAGTCTTATTGTTTTTGACAATCTTGATCTTACTGAAATAATTTCCTGCTTTTTGTAACTTAAAAATATTAAAGAGAAACCACATCCTTTGGGACAATAAGAAAATTAAAAAGCTTATTTTCATAACAAAAAATTCTTATGGGAAGTCATGCTGAGATACATCCTGCACTTTTTCTTTTTAATACTAAAATCTCTTGTCTAGGCCTATTTACTATTTACTTTTATGCCTGGAAGAGTTTTTGATTAAATTTGGTAATATAGAATGATTTCAGTATATCTAAACCTATTTAGGCCATTGTGTGAGTTTCCATCTATTATGCCTATTGCCTAAAATGCTATCTTAGATTAGTTTTTTCATTAAATTTACATTCTTAGTCTAATGAAAATAAAACAATAGACAATCTTCATTATACATAATAAAGTTTCTGATCGAAAATTGATATGATAAACATAGAAAATATATAAACATAAACTAACATTTCACTAGTTTTGAATTAAAATGATTCTAGTTCGAGACTTTTGAACTAGAATCATTTCAATTTAAGCATTTTAATCCATATAGAATTAAAATGATTCTTCCTTATAAAAGGAAGAATTACTTTTAAACTTCGCTCTTTTAATTATTTTTTTAAATAAATAATACAAAACTACATATTTATATCCTTTATAAACTTATGATTTTAATATCTTACTCCAATTAGTGTTAAAAATCTAAATTAAATGGTAACAAAATAGAATTAAAATAATAAACAAAGTGAGACTGACATAGATAAACAGAAACTGAATTAAAAATTAAAGGAACTACATTGCAATTAACTATGCAGAATTTAAGAAATAAATATTAAAATAAACAAATGCGGATTCTAAGACAGGAATGTAAAATTAATAATAAAAATTCTAGAGAGAATTAAAAATATGCATATACAATATTGTAGATGTAATCATACTAAGACAAGACTAATTTTAATGATGTTTAAAATTAGGTCACAGTAATGTTTACTAAATGTTTCCACTTGGTGTAAAGGCGTGTACGTTGATTTAGATCTATAAGCAAAATATCGAGTTTATTATTAGCCTGTAGGCACACTTATCGAGTCCGGTGAGTGTTAAAAAGAATCAGATAACAGCCTACCTACCTGAAATCTTCTCGTTAGCCTCTAAACCTTCGAAAGCCTTACTAGTCATCTCGAATAAGGCATCGAGAGGCGACGAATTATTTCCATTAAGGGCTGGACTTTCGGGAGAATCACTCTCAGACTTTTCCGATCTAGAGTCCACCGAACGAGGCCTCCTACGATGTCCCTCCTGGTTGTTCAAGTCCCACGGTCTAACTATAGATCTATCCAGCGCACATCTAGTCCTGTTGGATGAGGTATGACTTAAAATGTCCTTAATAAAAAAGGACGTGAGAGGTTTATGCGCGTGATCACGCGGTTGTTCCATACACAACTTCTTAATCGGTTTAAAGTACTCATCTTCTTCTATTTCACTATCAACAGAGTTCGGTCTGCTGCACGATGCCTCTTCTTCAATCTTCGGACTGCCTACTGCAAGTTCAGGATCTCCGGTACCCTCCGGTGTCGCAGACATAATTAGCGAGGCCCAGGGGCCTGACTAGCCCAAACTGGGGTCTGGTGTGTAGCACCTTATCCGCATGCTTGTGTGGGAGTCCGACTGGAATGATTGTCAACAACTTTGTCGATGTGTAGTCTATGCATTGTATGCCGCACTTAACCAATCACAGAGCTCAAATAGGGTCGTAGTCGCAGCTTGAGTCGTCTACTAAGTGTCGGGTGATTGGTGCGTGATTATATACATCCGTCACGTCACGTACTTCTCATTCGTGACGATTGGATTGGAGGTGTAACTTTGCTTGATGGATGTTGGTGACGTTACGTTATCCTATAGGCTGTTAGCGAGAAATTAATTTGACGATGATGATGTCGGAGGTGAGTGAGCCTTTTATAGTTTTGTCTTTGGATTAACAATTTACAACTGGGTAGGTATTTTTTGGGTAATTTTCTTACTAGGTCCTTTAATTAATTTACGAAACTCAGAAAACTTGTTATGAATTAGAGAACTAGATTTGAATGCAAACGAAATAGGTCGAGGAAAAATTTTTACAGGCCTTAGTAGAAGATATTTTCTAATAAATTAAGAAATAGGTAAGTCTAAATTTAATATTCGATTTTTATCAGCAAAAAAGACACATGAAACATATTGAATTAGTTCGCAAAATTAATTTATTTCATATATAGTAATATGTATTAGGACTTATTTTGAATAATTTAATGAGAATCGAGTAATAGGTAAGTCTAAATTTAATATTCGATTTTTATCAGCAAAAAAGACACATGAAACATGTTGAATTACTTCGCAAAATTAATTTATTTCATATATAGTAATAAGTATTAGGACTTATTTTGAATAATTTAATGAGAATCGAATTTGAAACTTCGACATCACTCTGCAGGTAACATTTCTAAAGTATCCGACTTTGTTTAAAACAAGCTAGAATATTTCTTAAAATAAATCTATTAAAATTTTTGCTATAATTTAGATAATAACGCAGCACGATCTTTGATTTTGTTTAATACCCGTCAATAAACAAAAGGCCAGCACTTAAAGATGTTCTGAGCTATTAGTTAGGCCCTTAACAATATGGTTATATTTAAGCTAGACTACTAAATATCCCATTAAGATTAAAGGAAAAGAACCAATGAAAAAGCTACTAGAGCAGATACAATTAGGTCAGTAAAAACTAAAAGAAGCAATGTGATAAGTCTAAAGTAGTTCTTACAATTTACTTTAAGCTAAACTTCTCTTTTTCAGTTTATTCTTAACTTGAAAGCTAAAGTTTTCAAGTTAAGAATAAATTTGTTGCAATAAGCCTATAAAGAAGCTAAACTTCTCTTTTTCAGTTTATTCTTAACTTGAAAGCTAAAGTTTTCAAGTTAAGAGTAAATTTGTTGCAATAAGCCTATAAAACAGAATTAAAATTGCTTTATTAATAATAGCTGCAAATATGTATAAGCAATAAAACTAGATCTCTAAGAGTTAAGGAATAACATTTTAATAAGTGGTCTTCTGAAGTGTCTGCTTATCTGTTTCGTATAGACCTGTCAATAATAAAAATTTATCATGAAATTCGATGTCTAAGTAAGAATTAAATAGCATAAATAAAACAAAGGAAAACTTAATTATTCAAATAATTTTGGAAACAAAATTCATTAACTCAAAAGATTCAATGCTACTTTATATTAATACACCTTATAACTTTTTTATATTAATATTGATTGTATATAATAATAAAGTGTAATATTGGTTTTAAGCTTTCTAAGTCACAATATTTTATAGATTAAGTCATTATTATTTTCTTATGCTAAAAAATAAATCTTAATGTATAGACACATTTAATGTAAACAAGGAATTTTAATAATCTGGTTTCAATACCTCTTTAAATTATTAAATAAAGCTATAATAATTTGAGAAAAGTTTAAAAAAAGAAAATAAAACAGTCTATTAACAGCTATTTTGTATAGGCCCCTATTATTTAACTCAAAGTCAATTTTCATTATTTAACTCAAAATATTTTTCCTTTATATTTTTGAACCTGCTATTTTTTAATTTAGAAGATTATAATTTTATTTATTCTTTTAAAGAGATATTGAAACCAGATTATTAAAATTCCTATTTCGATTCAATATGACTACAATATTTAGACATATTTAGAGTGTGTTTTTAGTATTTCGTAGATTAAGGTAAAGTTTATGTAAAGTTAAAGGTATGGAATTTCATACTGAATCAAATATTTTAAATTGATATAAACTTATACCGATTTGGATATAGCAAGCATTTATACAGTACAATATTTCAAACACAACCAAAATATAATCACAATACTTCAAATAATAAGCAATCTAAACTTGTTTCTAAAAATCTCAA
The DNA here is from genome assembly GCA_000484575.1 of Olivierus martensii. NCBI lineage: Eukaryota > Metazoa > Arthropoda > Arachnida > Scorpiones > Buthidae > Olivierus > Olivierus martensii. The sequence goes on along the minus strand of AYEL01082869.1, from coordinate 33,788 downwards.
TTGATATAAGCCTGTAAGCTTAATGTTTCGGTAAGATTAAATTTTGAAGCTATATTTTCGATGTCGTCTTATTTTATTAATCGAATTCTACCAATATGATGAGGTGTTAGAGGGAATAATAGAGGATAAGTTAATAGTAAGATAGCAAAATGTCAACCATCAATTATCAGATTGTCCAAGGACATAGAAATTGCCTTAAGCTTAGCCTACTTTTTTATTCGGTTATAAAAAATGAGATACACTTGATATATTCTAATTTCATATTTTCATTTGAAAAGACTGAATAGGAGAATAATAATAATAATAAAAGATAGTTATAAAGAAAGATTTCTAACAATGCATGTTTCTTAAAGCTGTCTTTACAATTTGCAACATTCTATAAACTGCAAAGAATGCTACATGCCTTAAAGCTATCTTTATCACTTATAGACTACATTTTACAAAGATTTTTTTTTAATAAATTCGGGTTGTAAGAACACAGGAACAACTTCATTATCAGTAAATTAAATAGTAATCAGAATTTTAAACAAAGTTATCTATTAAACGTTCTAGTAATAATTAGTTCATTTTTGCATTTTATGGTTTTAGTTTAGTTTTTTTACAATGCATGTTGAATTTTAAAATTGTTTCCTGTATTAACAAATGATCTTTTCATATAAATTTTTTTTTGTTTACCATCAACAGATCTATTCATATAAAATAACTAATATTTTATTATTTATTTTAATAAGTTTTTGCTTTGACTAAATTAATAATCATATTTAATATGGATTAAATGCAAATGGAATATAGTGTTTATAACAAGTATAAGCTTAAACTAAATTCTCTGTTATGTATAATTTAGGTAAGTTCATAGCGTAGATCCTGTTTATGTTATAGAGATGCTCCGCCGGATAAGATGCGGAGTATCACCGAAATGTTAGATGCATCTTACTAAATATTTAGGTATAAGATATAAAATGCACGGAATCGTTGTTTAAATCAATTAATTACGTACTTTTTGAATAGAATTTCATCACGATGCATGTTATTTTACGAAATACATTTTGTTAAAAAGTAGTCTAGGCCTATGTGTTTTGATGTTTTGAAATCGATTTAACGTTCTGGTTCGAAAGGTTGTTCTAGGCCTGGAGTTTAGGCGAATTATAAAGGATTCGGAAATACTTAACGAAGTGACAAGAGTTTAGAATAATCGATAAACAATTAGAATGAAAACAGATCAACGAATTGTCAAAACAATGTTAGCAAGTGATGTAGCTAATAAATCCATAGAGGGTCACGCCTGCTTTAACTCCAGGGAATGGGGTAACGGAAAGGCGTAACGTGACCACTTTTAAGTAAACTCGTAAATTAGGCAGAGGGCATGAGAGAGACACGTGTCTAACCTATGCGGGTGGGTATTGAGCGGCCTGGAGTAAACGCCTAAGTTTGATGGAGGCCTATCTGCCATGTTACGTATAAGACCCTTAAATGACCTTTAACCCCAATACTTCATCACCTGGGGAGGAGGTAGATACAGTTGTCTTGACATACATCTTACACGGGGCGATGTACTGCAGCCCTTGAATTATTATGAGATCTTGGGGAAATTATCACATTGTTGTCTCGTGAAGTTGGAAACTTGTCTTTTGTTGGACGCTCTTATGCGTACACTATTTAAAAATTAGAAAACAGGTGCTACGTTCAAAAGCAAAAGTTTTTAATAAAATTAGCAATACGATATTTTTCTTGTCATTTTTCAAAAAAAAAAAAATTCTGATTTTTTGGATAGGATTATGTAGGATAAAAAAGATATATTCGATAATAAAGTATAAACTTATTAATTTATTTTACTGCTTTAATTAAATTTTCGATTTTAACGAACAGATTTGCAAACTAGATTAAATTGTTGCTAATAAAAAGTAAAATGAAGTTAAATCACTAATATTGAAATGCAAAAGACAAGTACATAAAAGCGAATCATGAAAATTAGTTTTATTTTATTAAATAGTATAAGTCAGTATTCTTACCAATTGAGAAAGGTGTAATTGTCAAAAGAGATAAATTTGTTTTATACAATCTAAGCATAAGAAAAATAAAAATGCGAAAATTATAGTCTAAATTTGAAAAAAAGATGCAATTTTACAAGAAGTAAATAAAATATTTATAAGTGCAACATTGCAGTCTAAAATGATTCTTGAATTTTAGACTCAAATTTTTTTCCACGCAATGGAATTCGTGTAGAGTCTATGATAGATGGATCCTACAGTCTGTCATATAGCAGAGATTGTAAATGAGAATTTTTAATTTTTTTTTAATTTTAAAATGTGATCACTTTACGTCATTAAATATTTCATTAATAATGTTTATTTGAAAATTACAAGAAAAATCCGAATAATTTCACACCGCCTATCACGGTCTCTTCACGCGATTCACGCATATCCCTTAAGGCACCTCTGACAAGCTGTGCTAATACCTTTTATTGATTCCTTAGACCTTATAATAGAATAAAGCTTAGTTGTCCAATCGATTTAATTCTCAGTATGATATTAACGATTCGGAGAAGGCCTTGTAATTCCTTAAGCTATTTTTATTTAAAAAGTTTTTTAAGGATAATTACGCTTATTAGTATTTCTAAATAATTTACTGCGACTAGACAGATTTCAAATGAAAAAACAGAGGGATCTAGATTATTTTCTTCCTAAAATGTGCAAAGTTATACGAATTCAAACGGTATTTTCTCTATAGTCTACACAGTATAAGTGTATAACTTAATTTTAGATGTAAGAATCTATTAGAAATATATAACTTCGATGGGTAGAATTTTATTTGATCTCAAATTTCTATACAAGGTATAATTTAATTAGATATAAATTTTCCTATAATATTTTATTCTATCCTATACATTATTCTATAACGAATAATGTACAGGGTAGAATATAGAAATATATTAGCTCTGTAACGAAAACAGCATCAATTTTTTTTTAAATAAACTAATAAATCAATACATTAAACAATATTTACTTATGTTTCCATTTTCATTATTAAGTCTTATTTTATTATTGTAATAAATGTAAACATGTAGAAGTTATAGGTCAAAAATATTATAACATGCAACTGATTTAAATCTTGTTATCCTAATTCATTTCGAATTTTGAGATTTTTTTAATGAAATGTGTAAAATCTCATGTTGATTTATTTATTAATAAATTGTTTGGTTTACTTGTGCATTTAAATGCACTGAACTTTTATTTATTCATTCTTATATAATCAAATTTAATTCTTATTATTTACGCTATTTTATAATACACAGTTTAAATGTAAAAGTTATATCAATTATAGATATTAGTTTATTATGAAATTCCAATAAGCTTTATTTTACATCAAATTTATTTTGTACCTGTGAGAGTTATAATAAACAAGTTAATTAGTAAGTTACTATAAAGATATTCATTCATTCTTAAGTATTGAAGATCTAAAATCTAAAATTAGATAAAATTCAAAATATTTCATCACCTTTCAAACTTGATTAACATATGAAGAATGAAATGAAAATTTTTATGGTAATTAGAGATGTAGGAATTTCATTTTATGTCTCTGAACAGAAGGAAAAAAGGATACATATTCAAGTTTTATTACTTGAGATTTATGTTAATAATAATGTTATTTTAAAATTATTTAGATATTGAATTATTCTTTACTTTTGCAGACTTTCGAAGAAAATTGCATGTAAGACAACAATATTTGTAAATAAAGCAATGAAACATAGAAGCGAAGCATTTGTTAAGAGTGAACAGAGCAGATGAAACTGTTGAAGCTCATGTTACGTTCTAATGACAGAAAAATTGACTAATTCACCCCAGTAAGAAGATAAGAATTAACAATGAGCTCTTGTTCCGGAGAAACGAAGTTGGATTCTTTTCAGGAAATATTAACGCGATTATCATAATAGTTGCTCTTCATACAAATATATGTATTTTTTACAAAGTATTTGTAAACTGATTTAAAAACATATTATTAACTGTATTTAATTTAAATAAAGTTAATTGTGATTAAAGACTGATATATACGTTATAAGATATTACTTTTATTAATTAGTTTATTTATTATATAAGTCTATCTAAAACAACAGCAAAAAAGAATTATGTTTTGTAAGTTCAGATATTACGATCGCTTTAAACATTTATATAACAATTTCTATATGTAACCAATGAATTTCTGGTTATCAAGTATGAAAATGCTCAAAATTTTAAACAAAATTTTTTCCTCCGCTACAAATTAGTTTGGTTATTTCTAAATTATAATATAGGCTACAATAAACTTATTTACATCTTTATAACTTACACTACTCACTGTTATCTTACTTAGTCATAAGCCTTTATTTAATAATATGCAGTACGCATACATACAAACTTACAAGTACAGTATATATAATAATCATCAGAATTAATGTTTTATATGTTTACTATTATTGTATGTTTATTCGATCAATTTATTCATAATGCATACTCGTGATTTTTAAAAATCACGTATAGCGCCATCTATTATCCGACGCATAAATTAAGTATAATTTAATATTTTTAGTTTTTGAATGTCTAATTATCAGTGACGTATCTAATCTAATCAGGATTTTAATCTTTATAAAAAAAACTAAATTAAAAGCGCTTAATTTTTGTCTTACGCCATTCTTTTAAAGTTGACGCTGTTGAAAAAAATGATTAAAACACGACATCCCAAATAAGAAACTTCATAAGAAAATTTCGACTAATCAGTATGCATGAAGGCAATTTTCTAAACGGTTAAGACATGTACAGAATAATCATTATGTTTTCTTTAAAAAGTAAACTAAAAATAAAGAAAAATGGGTTTGTGTATCATTTTTAAAGATTCATTTCCTTGCTGCTAAGTAGAACGCCGTTTAGTATTTGAAGCTTCTGCCCACGCTTAACTATACAAAAGAAAAATATACTTCTATAATATTAAATCTGTTTCGCTTTTTAATTTTTAAAAGATAAATTTAACTGTTTGCAGAATTTTTTTCGAGTTTCAAATTTTTTCTTTAATTTGCACATGAAATGTTCTTCTACTTTAAGGATTGTTGTAAATCGTGAATATATTTCACTACTTATCAGTTTAAATATAACACTAGGCCTAGAGAATAATTACAGCATAGAAAATATTACTTTATATTTTAAAAATATTCAAATATTCTTAAACATTTGTCCATTTGCGACGCTTGGACTGCATAGATTTAAACATTATTTTTAAACTTTTAAATAAAGGCGAATCAATACTGACATTCAAACTTCTAATTTTTTATAGCTATTTTATAAAATACAATATTAAATGCCTGAAATATTTGAAAATATACATATTTTTTATATTTCATGGTAAAAATTCAGGTTTGTGAATTAATGATGGCGTAAATTATGCAAGTAAATACAGTAATTGGGATCAAAATTTTTCAGAATTAATTTCGTAAATTTCAATAACTGAAACTCATTTCTAAATGCAAATTATTTCGGATAAATTAAACACTGAATTAAAAAACTAGATTGATAGTGTCTAGAGACAATCTCTAACAAAGAAATAACTGGTTTATAGTTTATGCCTATGGGATTTTCAAGTGAAAATGATAAAATTTCTTCGATGTAGTGTATACGGAATGAAATCGTTTAACGTACGGAACTAAAATTACAAAAAAAATGTACAATAGTTAAGAAATATTTTCAAATTTCTATTTCTTTTAAAATTTAAGATATTTAACATTATTTCATCTAAGTTTTCTTATTCGATAACATTTTAATAAGTGATATACTATTCATAAATATGATAATTTACTTTAATCTGGATACTAGGCTTATTGCTAACATTGACATTAGTAAATTTTATATACTAAAATTTAAATGGAGTTTTAATATAAGATCGATTTTTTCTTCAGATTTAAACAGATAATATAATGAAAAACATTTTAATTATTTCGTTTAATCTATTACTTGTGAGGAACTTGAAAGCAGTAATGATGTAAATGGTTCGAATTGTTTTTCTAGTAAGATTCAATTCTCTCTTCGATGCTTAACCTAACTTTTATCAAGCAGAAACACAGTATTAAGTTCTCGAATCAAAAGTTAAAAGGGTTGTCGAATTTAGCTATCCGAATAGAATTAAATCTATACTTTTATATTAAGCAAGTAATAGTTAGTATAAATTTAAGTTATATTCTACTATCATTAATGATTATCATACTGTAATTCGAACAACTGAGACAAGTGGACAAACACTTTTTGATATATCGACAATCAGAGCGGTGTCACATACGATTGTCAATCTATCCCCAGAGAGTCATAAAGTCGGTAGGTGGACAGTGGACACACTCGGACACATCACGTGATGAAACGCTGATAATATCCGGTTTGTCCACTCTGTGTGCCACATTACAACTGCCATCTTTCAACATTTGTGATTACAAAGGCTAATCCTCTCTGTGCATTGCCCCATTGGTCATCATACGGTAATGAGTCCTTATTAGTGATGAGGCTATCTATAGAAGGTCTTTGGTTAGATTTTGCGATGACCTCATCTTTCTTCTATTACTGAGTCTTTGTTTATTTTATTCCTGTTACAGAAATTGCTTTTAGTCACGTTACTGCTGACTAAATGTTTTGATGAAGTCTTCTATTAAGATTAATTCTGCATTAAATTACGTTTACTTTATCTGAATCTATAACTGCACGAAGGTATAAACTTAATTAGTTCTAATTTTAATAAATTAGTCATTTAAAACTAAAGGAATACAACATAATAAAATTGAGCAGCATATATTTTAATATTATTTTATTAAATTAGACACATGCTTTATGACTTTACGATATCGAGTCAAAGAAATAATTTTTATTAAAGATACAGTGAGTATAAAATTAGAAATTATATTAAATTGTGAGAGATTATAAGTTTGTAATCTATTATGAGTAAATATAAACAAAATTAAACTTATAAAATTAGTAATAATTTAGTTAATATTGAAAAATATAGCTATTTAAATTGTTGTAAAATTTTTCATAATTCCAGCTAGTATAATGATGATGATTATACATTGTAGATATATAGATAGATCTACATATTTTTAATTGACTTCCTTAAATGAGAGTTTCTTAGTCTATGCTTGGAAAGGATTCATGGACGAATACCTGTACAATTTACACGCTTCCATAACCTGAAAGAGACTCATTTTATGGTTTTTGCTCAGGAAAACCATAAAACAATTGAAAAACTGTGTATTCTTGTATTTTTCAACAGAACCGCTCACAACAAATTGCAAAAAAATTCATAGGCCTCATTCCTTTGTTTCTTTAGGCTAAATTTAGATCTATATTATTTTTGAATATTGAAATTTCTATTTCTGAATAACAAAAGTATAAGGTCTTGTATTGAAAATGCGTAAGAGAGGCCCATCTTATGACAAATTACACTATATATACCCTCAAGATATATTTTAACAAAAACATCCCTAATCTTCCTTTAAAAGTAGCCCAACTTCCTTAGCAATTAAAAAAGTGTAGCTTCCATTGTTTCTATGGAGAAAAAATCATGAAACAAAAGACATGCCGACAAAATCACAATCATTAATATGATTCCTATTGAATTCAAATGAGACGATGTTTCTTACACAAAGACCATACACGCGACAAGAACAAGAATCTAAACTTACTTATTAAACTTGTAAAATATTGAATTGATTTAAATACTGTATTGAAAGGTTAAATTCGATAGATCATACTCGTAGATTCTAAATGATTTTGTTCGAATTTTTTAAAATAAATCAGCCGTAGTTTAAATTATAAAGCAATAGCCTAAACATTAAGATATTATGTTTAGGCTATATTTTAGCAATAGCCTAAACATAATCCAACAATCTGGTTACAATCTACAGTTTTGTATTAGTTTAGATCATAGCCCTTTAAAAAAATTATACAATAAAAATAATTATATTTGGACTTATATACTCTATAAAGTTATAACTATTCTAATCATTAGTATTAGTAATTTATTTTTAATATAAATTTTTAGAATTTTTTAATTTTAATATAAGCATAATCATAATTTTAACAGAAAAAAAATGACGTATCAATGATTGTATGGGTCCCATGCAAAAATTAATTATTGTCTCTAACAATATACTGTACTTAAATAAACAATACATCTTTTAAAAATTAAACATAATTCTAATATGTTCAGTTGTATGATTCATACTATACAAGCGATTTTGACTTTAAAGATCTGAATTAATTGTTTTCTATTATAAATGAATTCCTATTAATCATTTTTTTAAATAATAGACACATGCCCATTATTAATTGTTCAAATACTTAACAGATTTTGATTTAAAATTTAAAAATTTATGATAAATAGAAACCGTTAAAGGAAAGTACAATAATAAATAAATATACAGCAGTATATGATTGTTTTTGCATAATCTTTCGATACCTTACTATTCAGGTAAAACATACAAATGAAGATATTTAAGCTTACATTCAAATAGTTTGAAGTCTTTTATTTCTGAATTAATTCAAATTAAAACCTAAGCGAAAGTGCAAAAGAGTGCATCTTTAGACCAACATAAACCAGGGTGTAAAGTATCTCGTGCTTCTGGAATGGGCACAAAGAAGGTGTAATGCACTTTGCTTCTGGAATAAGCGAAATTTGGGTGTACTTTTATCTTAATTTCTAAACTCGGTGAAACGATGTAGATGCTTGGTACTTTTAAATTTGCACTCTAAATGTAAAAGTATATTAATGTATATCTATATGAGGATATCCGATGCTTTCAGGATATTTAAAAAAAAAAATTTTTAACTCATACTATTAAACCGAAATCGTTTAGATGAGCTATACGTCTATGGCTACAACTAAACGATTTCGGTCTAAAGCTTGAGTTTAAGAGTGTGTAAGAGAATTGGCAAATAATCGAAACCCGATAACTAAACTGTTAAAAAAGTATACCCTCTTTTAATAATAAGAAGATATACGCCTATTTTCTCATCATTATATATATTATTAACTATAAATAACAAACATTTAGTAAAATAAACATTAAGATCATGATCTTAATAATAGTAATAATCATAATAATAACATCCTTATTATAACAGGAAAAACTAACAAAAATTTTACATCAAATATTTAGAGAAAGAATGTCATCAGTTTGTACGTGTTTTTCGATCTAATAAACATAATAACATTAAACAATAGAATGATGATAAATTATATTGTATGAGACCAATAACGACGATAAACTACTGGCTTGATCATCAAGATACGCATGGCATGACTGGTCAATCGAATTGACAATTAAATAGGCATTGGTTCTCAATATAACTAGCATAAATCAGATTTAGATCTGCCTATGGCAAAAGTTATTGACTGTTTATGTCGAAATTATAATCATGTGAGCGACTCGGTTATAAAAAAATAAATAAAAAATAAACATTATACCTTATTAAATTAAAAAACTAATCTCTAAAATAGTTTGGAACTTTAAATTTTCTATAAATTAATATTTATAGTTTACTTTGTTAGTATTATTTTAGATTAGTATTTTAATAAAACTTTATTATTTATCATCTATGCATTCCATTAAAACATATTCTATTTTAAAAAGTTTATAGAAAAAGCATATTAATGAAATTAATGATAGTCTATAGATTTTAAAAACAAAGTTAAAGTTCCAAAAATATACTGTATACTAATTAAAGTCATTTTTTAAATTACCGTAACTTCCTTCTTGAAAATTTAAATTAATATCCATATTATTGAAATTAATTTAATTTATTATTAGAAACATTAAATTTTAATACTGTAATAAAAATAAATTTATTTTGAAATAAAATTAGATTACTTATGCATTTAATTTTATATATTTTTGCGTTTTGTCAGTATAAACTTGTTTTACTTACTTTTTATATTTTAGATCACGTTAATTTGTCTTTAAAGTTGTCATGATCGAAACGTGACTTATAAATGTTGATTGGGCCTTATAAATTGTTTTTATTCAAACATTTTTGTGGAAATTGTCCCAAAATTAATTATTATTTAATTTATTTTAATGTAGCATTAAATTAAAGCTTTGTAACAGAAAAAATCAGCAAACTTTATCTGGAATCATTAAGGGAAAACCTTGATTTAAGTATAAACAGGTTCTTTATAGGAAAAATGCTGTTTGTAATCAAGGAACCTAACTGTTTCGTATAATTAATTAGTTTTTAATTTTCGCATAATCATTTCTATTTTAATTAAAAACAATAGAACAAAATGAAAAATTCTGTTATTTAAGAAGTAAAGTAATATTTAGAATATTAATGATACTATTGTATTATTCAATTTTATAAAAATTAAATGCAAGATAATCTTTTAGAAAAACATTTTGATGCCTAAAAATAATATTTTTCTTTTAAATAAATCTGGCAATTTAATTATTAATGTAAGTTAGAGACTAAAAATGAAATTCCGAAATATAAGTTTAAATTGCTAGATTAGGATTCGTGACATGACCAATAATAATAAAAAAAGAAATACGTAGACCAATAAAAAAAATATGTTCTAGAAATATAGAGATATAGCTTAAGCGTATTTTATATTAAAAGGACTAGAAACATATCAAAAGCTTTTTATATTTAAAAAATTAATAATTTTAAGGCTATTTTGAATTGAAATTTTTACATTAAAGGCAGAAATCATGTTTTTTAAAAATTACTTTTTTTCTTAAAATATCAGACATTTCAAAAAACGTAACAAATAAAAATTTTGAATTTTCGAAATAACTGAAAAGTTTAAATTGTTAAGGAAAACAGAGCATAGAAATTACAAATCCTAGATTGATGTAGCTTATTTAATATAATTTGTAAAAATTCTTATGGGTTTTATAATCATAAGAAAATACCTTGTTAAGAAAAATAAGTCCTAATTAAAAGTGAATACTATCCCATAGAAAGATAAAGGATTAAAAAAAAGAACATGTTTGGGAACATCAACTTTGACCATTTCCCTTCTATCTAACCGACAATCGTTGCTGTCAGTTAGATCTACTTAGCCAATGCACTCATAAATCAAGTCAGTAGCAGGTATCGCTAACCAGTTAACAAAAAAAGTGAAAACTCAGAAGTAAAAAATATATTAATGAAATAAAGAGTGTTTAAAAGATTTTTTTTATTGCTTTCTTCGAACGAAAAACATTTTCACACGAATTAGACTTCATATAAATGATAATGCTACTGATTAATTCATTGGCGTTCATTGAACTTTAATTTGAACTAAGAGTAAGCTTATTGGCTAATTTGCAAACCAATCATCGAATCAAATCAATCGATGGGTGTGACTGATTTATAGAAACGCCCGATGCCACAAAAGGAACTGATTTACTGGATAAGATTCTGTTTCCATAGCAATTATAGATTTTTATACGCCTCTTTATGTTCAGCGCATGCTCATTCAGCCTTGACATTCTTTGGCAGTCTATGACCTCGAAAATCGCTGATATTTTTTGCGTTGTTGATCATGCGAGAAGTATCAAAGATTTTACGGGATCCGGACCGAATAAACCTTCAAATTTGAATAAAACTATAATCTTAACTACTGAAATTTATGATTAATTCATAACTTCAATTTTGAAAGAATTTCTTAATATAACCAATTTTATTAAATTTATATTTTTATCGAGATACGATCAACATTTAAGTCCATTTTTGATTAATAATAATAAAATTGAAATTTTGAAGCGTAATTTAATTTATTAAGTTGAATTTTTATTTTATTTTACTTTAAGTTAAAATTTGTTAATTATAATTTTTATTAAAGTGAAAAGTTAATTATAAAATTTTGTAGAAATTAGATTAGTTTTACAGATTATTGAAAATTATATTAAAATGCAATATGTTGACTAATAAAACCGAATATAAGATTATCGAAATATGCAAAAACTGAATTTGCTTAATTAAATCTAGTGCTATATATTGAAAATGAGATCGAAATATGTTACTTAGAATTGATAATTTTATAGTTATAATAATTTATAGATTATTCGTATTTAGTTGTACTAAAAGAGTGGAATTTAGGACACTTTTTGAATAATTAAAAACTAAATTCTGAGAAAACATTAAAATGAAAATCCACAAATTTTTTTAAAATTACATTCTATTTAATATCACGAAAAACGTGAAATTATTCCATTAAAACAAACTTAATTACTAAAGTTTCACAAATTAAAGCATTTTTCATTTTAAAGCAATTTAAAAATAAATTTATTTTAGATTTATTAAGTAATCTAATAATTTTCAAGATGATTTGAAGTTTCTTAGATATAAAATATAGGCATTTTATAGAAGATAACTAGATATACCAAAGTTACATCATATATAATAGATTTAGACCTATTACTGATTGAAAAAACTCGATTTAAAGAATTGTTCCTTTAGATTCATCGAATTTTATCTAATATTAAATTCTGCTACATCACAACTTAAAGAATAAAGCAAGTTTTATCATAAAAGTCTAATTGGTTAAGACGCAGTGATTTAAGAATAAGAAAGGTCTATGAATTCTTTATGCGTCAAGCAGGTAATATTTAATCCAATCTAGATAAGAGGACCAGAATAATAACTTATTGGGAATTCAGTTAGAAGATTCTATGGGTGTCGTCTCATATCTTGTCATTTTACAACCGAGATGACTAATGGTCATCGCGGGTCCTATATAATTAATGTGGAGTTAAAAGACTCAGGACAAAGCCCTCTCTCGTTGAAATCATTGACTTCCACCAGCCCTCTATCCGTACTCCTTCCTCCCACCCGTTCCAAAAGCAACAAACAGTGGCTGGGCGTGTTACCTATCTAGACATTTAAATTCAAATCACGTGGTTTGTTTGAGACTGGCCACGCGTCTCTCTTTTGTAACAGAATAGGTGGAATTTCTTGATTGCGCTTGCACAAAAATGGACTTTCGTTTACTCTAAAAAATGAGTTTTATAGCATGTTTTAAAGCTTCATATTTACAATGTTAAAGAGAAATGGTTTTATAATAAGAAATGATTTGTTTATCTAGATTGGTTTATGCTAAATATAAAAATAGTGCTTAGAATATCTCTAATATTCAGTTTTATTTTATATTTGATTTAATAGACTTATTTTCGCCTAAATTATTCACATCTGATCTATATTATTGCTATACAGATAGATAGATATCTTTATAAGATATATATTGAAATACTGAAATTGTTACGCATGCTAAAAAGCTGTTTAAATTGATAAAATTCTGTTGATGACGTTCCTAAATCTAGGGCAAGGTGGCTTTCTCGTGATTAGAGGCATACTGGAAAAAACACAGCTGAAATGTTTTAACATGAAATAGAATGAGGACAATATAAGTTCTAAACAGACTTTCTAAGATTTTGTTTAAGTCTAATTGATAAGAAATAATGTAAACATAGAAAAAAAATCAAAGGTGTTATTTTAACGCCACCTAGCGCAAAGGTTAAAAATTAACTTAATATTAATAATACCAGCTGTTCTCAATCCTTGAATAAATTTACATTCTATTCCTGTGATCATAAATTATAATTAATCTCGACAGTTTGAATTCAAGTTTTTATTATTATATTGAATTACAAATATGACTGTAATCGTCTGCAAGACAGAGGTAGGTCAAGTATAGCAAAATTTTCACAGAAATGCGCCAAATAAGAAGAAATAAATAACAAAAAGAATTGTATATGTAAAACAGAATTTATATTTTCATATTGCCATTAAAGTTTCTCTCATATTCTTATATTTATATATCGTCTTCAGAGGCCAACTTAACATATGGTAATATACGCCTATCAGATAAATATGAATAACTTTCTAAGAACATTAAACAAAATTTCTCAAAGAAAGAAAATAATCTAAGTTTATAATTATTTAATTTCTTTTATATGATTTTAAAATAATACAAAATATCTTTTTAATGTTTAAATTTGTTTTTATATTCTTATTAGCCATTTTAGAATTATTCCACATATATGCTATTGTTTTTAAAGAAAATAAAAGTTTAATACTTCAAAACAAGCATTAAACAATTTAATTTTTAATCTATTTTTAAAAATGTAATTGCTATTCAAAGTTTTCCTCATTAAACAATACTTATATATAATAATAGTTTTACTATGCTAATTTGAATAGAAATGAAAACACGATGATTTCACATGAATAAATGATAAAGATCGTTATTTACTGAAATTACACATTCACTCAATTAATTAATCACGATTTGAATAAATTTAAGCCTAAAATAGAATCTTTATAAAAGCACAAAATTGCATTATCTTGGACTAGTAAAAAAGTATTTATTTAAAGATTAATGTAAGCGGACCCTATTATAAAGTTTAATAGTAATTTTTGATGATAATTCTATAATTTTAATACTAGCTGTTTATCGTAATATGTTTTATTATATTTAGAAAATAAATTTATTGTATTTTTCTTATGACTTACGACTTTATTTTATTAAACTAGTGCATAAAAAGTAAGATGTTATCAATTTTATAATTGTGGTTTACTTGATTATAAGTCGTAAATATTAACATTCCTTAGACAAAACACAAACAAAAGAATAAAAGAGAAAAAGAAAGCTTACGCAAGAATTCTTTAATAGTTTTTGCGGAACCTCTAAAGGCAAAATGTAATACTTTATCTGGGAAGAAACATCATCCATCTAGAAAACGTTATAAGGTAAAGTGATTTTCACACTATTAAACACGATCAAAATATCTTCTCTTTCGATCTTACTTCGTGACCAAAATTTATTACAACCTGTTCTTATCACAACTTTTGGCTCTTCTAATTTGTAATGAGGGCTGTTCTCCTCTTTTCTATCTTTGTAGACATTTATTTTTGTAATTTTGAAAGATGTGAGGCCGGTTAAATTTTCATTTTATTTTTTAGATAAATTTATTTAATAAGGAAAGTATTTTCATCTATTTAATCTTAGTACTAACTAAGATTTAACCGCCTGAAACATAATTCTGCTCAACTTTCTAAATTGTCAGCTAAGTTTTTTTACCATTAGCACAAACCAATTAACCTATAGCTTATTGTCATGTATTTAGAGTCACGTTAATCTGAGCTGAGACCGATATAAAAACTTTTGATTACAATAAAGAAATTCATATAGGCCAACGGCTTAGATTTAGTTTGCATAAAGATAAAAAAAATGCATGCTTGTAAAAGAGAGATAGAAGAACGACTCATTAATATTTACCGAACTTATTTATTTTTAAAAAGTTTTTAAACTGATTTTCAAAAATAGTTAAAGGCCCGACAAAATAACAAATGACTCCTTTTATAATTAAATACTTGTTCAAGAATTTATCTCCTTTATCTTAACACAAGATGGCCAAGCTGTTGAGTTAAAGGCGTTACTTTACAGCCACCGTTATTAATGAGAGAAGGAGAAACATAAGAATTTATGGGAAAACTTAATTATTTTCAAGCGGAAAAATATCTTTTCATGAATTTACATAGAATGATTAAGATTACAATTAATTTATATAATTTTTCTATTTATGGTTAAATAGTGTATAAGCTATTTAAAATATTTACGCAAATCCTTATCCTTATCCATACTTATAAATTATGCAGAAATGTTATAAATTAATTAAACTTTATTAAACATAATATATTATTCTGCAACAAAATCAAGATTAATATTTTGATCTAAAACCAAATTGTAATCAGGAGTTTCTACCTTATTGTTCATATAAATTCGTTTTATAAATAATTTCACTCTTCTTTTTAAATGCTTGCTTAGTCGGAGACAGCGAAGTGTTTTCAATTATACAAGATAAGGTGTGTGTGAAAAAATATGTAGAGATAAAGGCATTTAATTCCAAATATTGTGGAAAGCGTGAAGCCTTTGATATCTTCAGGTCATCTATGTTGAGTTTCTTGACAGTGAAAAATGACTTTTATCATCAATATCGCTAAAGCCGATATTCAGCCGGATCACAATATTTCAATGTTTAATTGGATTGTATACATTTCAAGATTATGGCTAATATTTGATGAATATCATAATTTATTATTTAATACAGTATATGAAAACTGGAAAGATACACGTAAAATATATGCTGATAGAGAAATTTAACCTAGTAGATAGATAGTAGATAGTGTTAAAAAAAATCTGTAATGAAAGTCAATCATCGTTAACCTATTTTACATAGAGGCAAACAGGAAAAACAATTTCTTCATCTGATGCTGTTTGAATCATAAATTAAACAATTATTATTCTTAACAAGAATATTTCACAACTTGAATTGTTTGAAATTTATCAATTTCAGTTATGATAGATTAAAATTATATTAAGAAAAATTATTAAAATATTATTTGGTTTCGTTTATTTGTTATCTTAAAATTATATAAACAACAATGCTTTCAATCTATATAAACTATATAAACAGTGTTTTGTAATCATTTATTTTTTAATTTAAATTAATAAAAATGATTATCCTAGAGATTTTTATTATTATTAAATTTTATATGGAAATTTTAATTTTAACCGAGCGCACAACTAACTCCCATAGAGAGGCACCACATCCTACACTATACATCTGATGGAAAAGGTGTGGATGAAAAACAACTGGGATAATGTTTATTTTCTTGAATACTTTCACACCTTTGTCTTATCTACCTTATTATCATCAAGCCTAGTGTAAATCACCTGGTTAGGTACGCCTTTTTTTCTGTCAAATATTTAGGTTAACCTATCAACAAATCTTTAGGTATTTAAAGTACTTTCGCATTACGTTGAATGATAGTTATTTATTAAAACAACATATTTATCAGTTGCAAATATTTTGATTTAGACAAATCTAAATCTACTGATGATATCGATTTATTCTAGTTACTTTATGAAAATAAACAATACAGTACTAAGTATTCTAAAATAAATCGGACTTAAAATATTCAATGTTTAAATGACCACAAATACATCCATAAATAAATTAAATTTAAATATCTTTATTCTACGATAGTTATAAAATAAAACTTTATATAATGTAAAGGCATATGAACAAAAATCTCACATGTAAATGCTCGTAGAGTATTTTTTAGGACTATTATTTTGAAATTTGTGTTAGAGACTAATATTCATTAACAGTAAACGTATTCTACAAAATTCAGATTTTTAATATACTGATTATTTCTTAAAAATTATTCTATAATTTATTTTGAAATTGAAAAATTTAATCATTCGTAGTTGAGATAATGACGCAAACTTTATCAAAATTTGATGAAAAATGATTTTTCATAATAAGTCTATTTAAGATATGGTGTAGTTTTATTTATACCTCTATTAATTTTACTTTCTTACTCAATTATAATGCGATATTATGTGTTTTAGGAATATTGATAACCAACAAATATTTCGCATAAAGTTTATTCTATATTTAAAAATTTTATCAGGAATAAGCGTATATAGGCCCTAATTAATTTTAGAAGCTTTAGTTTCTACTATTTGCATTGAAGTGAATAACAGTGAGTCTATCAGTCTCAATAGTAGAATCATCAGAATTTCAGGAAAAGGAAAAATAATTATTTTTATCAGGATCCTCTAATAAATATCATTAAGCTAATTTGATTATTATATTTACTTTAGATTCTACTTAGAATGTAGCTACTAGAATCATGTTGTATGATTGCTATGGTCTCGACACATTTAACCAAAATCTATCAGAATTTTCGATTTTAGTGGAAGACTTGTCTTGTCAATTCATCTTTAGAGAGAGAAAAATTCCGAACATAGATGAAATAGAGGAATTCCGATAAATGTACTGCTTTCACAGAATTCCATCAACTAAACCCAAGCCTAGGAATCGGAGAGGAATTTGTCTTTTGGTATGAAGTATTGGACCTTCGGAGTTCATTTTCGCATTCCCACAACACACTTGAAGCATTCTCTTTTATCACTCAACCATTAAAAACAGATGATTTTCTCAGAGAATTTTGATTTCTTCGAAGTTTTGACACAAACTGTCTAATTTATTAATCTATAAATTTTTGTTTCCTTTAATAATTTTTTGCTATTTCAGGTAAAATAGGATTTAAAACGTTAATTCAATTCCTATCTCTCGAGATATTTAATCAAAAATAAAGAATTCTTATTGCCAAAATGATTAATTACATTTTACATAAATGTGTACAAAGGATAATTCTATTATTAAGCATTAACAATTTCATTAATTTCGAGAGAAGAAAGAAAGGAACGATGTCTTATTAAGTTATGAATGAATAAAATTCTAAAAATGTAGAAAAAGCTGCAAATCGTAAAGGATCAAAATATTTCTTTCATTAAATATATATCATTTAAGAGAAACCATGAACATAGCAGTAAATCTGAAAATCCTATTCTCAAATAATCATTATTTTAAGAAACAACATGGATCAGCAATTTTTTAAAGTCTCTAAAGATAAAATGTAGATCAAAGTATGCCAGCCATCTTTTCTTGGCAACACTTTAACTGATGTTTATCAGTTTGTATTCTATAGTGACATTAGAGTTAACTTAAAGAGACAAGCGTGCAACTTTATAGCGTCCACTAGACGCCTAATGTGTTCATTAAGTCCTTTTTTCGAAAACATAGCACTACTCGAACATTTGTCGTTACCGACTATCATCGGTCTATGTCTAATACAAACAAAGAATGTTTGTGCTTAATAATAGTCATTAGAACGTTAAAATCACACTCTACAAACATTAAAATACTTAAATTTGTTATGCTCACTGCAATAAATACTTAGCTCTAGTTAAAACTTACTTAAATTCACTCATACCGACACCAAACTCGAATAATTAATTAAATCTAAATTTAAATTTTATTTCAATTAATTTATTTCTGTCAACATTTAACCTATTTTCATTGCAAAAAAATATGAGTTTTCTAATATATTAACTCTAGTCTCGATTCTCTAGAAAAATATTGATAAAAATTAATTTTAATTCATATTATGCAAGGAAATAAATTTATGAATTATGTTTTCACATCCAAGTTGTCTATGAAAGATATTTCTTGAATATGAAGGAATAGTTTATGTAGATAATTTCAAAGAGTTCTTTTTATATCTATCAGATATTGGAATATTTTCTTTGTAGATTTAACGAATAGAGCCATTTCAAAACATATGATAAACAAATATTGTACTAATGTAAAATCATTATTGAAAGTGTCTTGCTTTTTTTCCTTTCATATTGATTTTCACTTTAGTGACTTGTTTGTGAACACAACTTAAACATAAGCTATTCTATTATTTAAATTAATAAAAGATTTTTAAATTCTTCCGAATAATAGTAGAAATAGAGTTATACAGAAAATAAAATTGAACTAGTTAGAATTGTCTTATATTTTTCAGTCTAATCGAATAAATAGATATAAAAAAGTATATGGAGACCAAGTAAGCTAGTTTCATGTGGCGAAGGACAAAACTAGCTTGACGACTCAGTCGAACGTGAGTGGAGACAAAGGTGGAGTAAAAGGTTCACTTAACCACACAGACAGGGTTAATTGCACGTCGAAGAACTTAAAGAGATACTCACTGATGAAGACATTATTCTTGACAAAGTAATTCAATCATTTGCTCACAGATCATTAAGGAGGGTCCCTATGTTAGTAATAAGTCATGCTTTCTCATTTTCATTCTATAGAATCATTGTTAACCTGATGAAGAATGTCTCTATTTAACCTCCAATGGATAGAACGTGAACCTGTCATTAGATCGTTATAGATTACCAGATCTGTACTTCAGACATCGGCTAGAATAAGACTAAAATTGTGCCAATATAAGTTATATTTATCATTTTTTACTATATTGATAAATAATCATATAAAATTCTTCAAGTATAGACTATATTTATGTATTTATGTTTGCTAACCTTATCTTTTATAAATGATACGCAAGTTGAATTGTATACTAATATAACTCCTTTGTGAATAACTGTCAAATTTATTAAAATTTTTTAATAATAATATTTAGATAATTTATTAAGATATAAAAAGAAATATAAATGAAAAACTATTTCAAAAATTACTGAATCATCTATATTAACTTTTAAATAAAGTTTATATGCCTAAAAGCCAAATCTTTTAGAGGTAAAAAATTATCTAAAGATTCAGTTTAGGAACGATTAATGTATTTCTGATGAAGAGAATGATCAATATTAAATCTATATTTTTATATAACAAAATATATATTATAAACAAACAAAATTAGTGTACAATTGAAGATTTTAAAGTCTAGAAATCATTACGTTGACAAATACTACTTTGGCTACATTCTATGACATTGAATAGCATAATATTACAATAAATATTTTCCATATTATATTTATAATTTTTGTTTATAAAACTTACAGCATTTTGTTCAAAAGGTCTGTGCCGTTTAGAGAATTAGATTCTTTAGAATAATACGAAATTTAGAGTTTTCTTTAAGCTTGCATGAGTGAAATTTAATTAAACATATTTTTTTTTTTTTTTTTTTTTTTCGTATTTTTTTTTTTTTTTTTTTTTTTTTTTTTTTTTTTTTTTTTTTTTTTTATAGAGATTAATCTATTTGAAATTAGTTTCTTTAATGGAAATTTTTTTCTTTCTCGGCGCTTTTGTTGAATAAAATTGTCAACTTTTTAATTATATTCTATAGGTGTGATTTTGTTTCTGGCTTAGGCCTACTCTTATTTTAACTTGTTAATAAAAAACAAATCTTTTTTAAAACTGACACAACTAAAAGTCAATTGTCTGACATTACATGGTAACAAAACATGGGAGGTCTAAATTATTCTATTCCAGTACAGAAAAAAATATTTATATGTGAATTGCAAGTTACTGTTTGCATTCAGGATGATCTTTATATCTAGCGTTCAATAGCCTAGAGTTTCTTTGGCAAAGAAGCGTTTCTTGATTTAACTACGATTGATTTTAAGTTAAATTTTATTTTATATTAATTCGAATAAATTTAATTTTAATAATTTAATGATTAAAAATATATTGTTTTGTTATAATATATCCAAAATAAATTTAATTACAGGTTAACATTGTATTAAACAAAGACATATTCTATTATAGTTTCGTAATGTCGAGATTTTCCTGTCCTTCACCTATTTTCCCCCTCTTTTGTTCTTCAAAAATCAAATTATTTTACTTAATGTGCATTATGGAAAATTACTCATTTATTTACATATTTATTTATACATATTTTAACATGGTTAAATAAAAGTTAAACTAAATTTGTCTTTGTTATAAAATGATTACATTTTTTTCTGGAATTGTTTAAAACTTGAGTTTATTTATAAGAGTTATTTTTAATTTGAGATAATTCAAAAACACGAAACACATTAACATTGCGATTATTCTCTTCTGAAGTAGCTTTAAGTGTAGGCCTGGATGGTAAGGGAGTAATAAATGCAACAAACATTCAAATTCCATTTTGTAGAACTTTGTTAACATTCTTAAAACGAGGCCGCACGAAAAAGTTGTAGGAAAAAAACTAGGCCTTAAACACAGAAGAAAACCGTGACCAACGAACATAACCCGATAGGGCATCTGTAAATTAACGGGAGGACACGGTGTCGCAGTGTCCACCGCCCTGACCAGGAACAGAATAACAATAAAGCCGCTATATTACAATAAGGGCGTAAACTTCTATAACGTAAACTAACTGGACATTTTTGTACCGTTTTACGACATTGGCATGACACTCGAACGTGGGTAGTTTTCATGACCTTTTACAATTCGTAGGCGTTGTTTCGTCCCGTATAACTAAAAAAAACTTCCTATTTCACCACTGGACTAGTTTACTTGGGGTTTTTCCTTTCGCTTGCAAATTCCGTAGAAGATAATTCGACGACCTACTTTACTTCTTCAGTAAAAGTGTTGAATACGAGGAATACTTTTAACACCGACACTTAATTGCAGAGAAAGCAAAAGATTAATATATGTTATTCAAATTGCCATAAAATTATTATAAAGAGACCAAACTGGTAACTAGGCCTGCCTTATTTTTAATGTTAAAAGAAACAGAAAGCGATCTTTTTTATTTTTAAGTATAAGAATGGGATAATAATTATATAAATTACTGACTTACTTATTTTCAAAATTACTAGTTATTAGTTCGAAAATATCAGCTCTGAATAATAACTTTTTCTTACGACTCTATAAATTAAAATATGTAAATTGAACGATAAAAACTAATATAAATGACTGAGTATTGAATATGTATGAAATGAAAGAATTTAAGTCTATATATAAAGTTTAAATTTTAAACTTGAATACATGATTTGTTTAGTCTACTAAAGTTTTAAAGTCTACTAAAATTGTTACGTAAAAATTATGTAGAACCTACGTTAACAAATAGCGTCATACAAATAATATATCTTTCATATTTTTAAATGCAAAAAGATATATTACAATACATCTTAAATTTATTGTAATAAAATAATGTATTACTTTGTTTTTATAAGTTCCAGCAAAGTAATAATTTTAATAGATGTTTTCGATTATTTTATATTCATCTACTCTATACCTTATTAATGAGTTCAAAATATCTTTCAAAATTTAGAATGTTTTATTGCAACAGGAATGATTTAATTTTATCGAAATTTTAGCTATTTTTTCTCAAAGATTTTAGGAACTGTTAGCAATTTTCAATAGTGTAACGTAAATTTATTCATTGTTTATATGCTATTTCAAAGATAATTTTTGTTGAGAAAAATTTAGTGTAAAAAATCAAGCATGATTATAATTAGATAATGCAACTTTAAGTGCATATTCTTATATAAAAACAAAATTACACGATAATTTATCAAAATATAGTTAATGCGAACTTATTTCTATTGATAGCTAATTCCTAATGATAATTTTGAAAAATTCAAAATAGTTGGAAATATATTTTCTAAAATTCTAAAATGAACTTTTCTACCGTAATATTTAAACCTCATTGTTTAGAATGCAAGATTAAGCTACTAATTTAAACTAAATCTAAGAATTTAAATAATCCGAACGTTGTAAAGTTCCTTTCACCTTAAGTTAAAAATATATATATATATTAAATTCCTCTTAGGATAATTAAAAGAAATTTTGACTGGACATAAATCAATATTTTTATTTTGATTTACTATGACTATACCAAGTAATAACGAGTGGGTTATAAAAGTCATGGGCGTGTGCCTATCTAAAAGTAGTTTATGGCCGTTTTGTAAAAGAATCGCACGCGGCATTTTTGAAGATAGAAAAATGCATGGAACTGTTAAGTCTAAAATATATCACGATGTTTTCTTTTGTTAAGAAAATATCCTCATTTTAACGCGAAACCAACTCAAAAAACATTTCATTTGTATGCAGGTTATATAGTAGTGTTTAACTGCGTGCATCTTTAACAGAGATTTTCCTCTTAAGAGTTTCAGAAGCGTGCAAGGAAATCTTTTTTTTATGCATTTAGATGTATTAAAAAATATTTTGAAAGACATAGTTGAATAACTAAGTGGATATATCGCATACTTAGAAAACTTCCAAGATTACTTTTAACAAGGATATTTTAAATGAGATTTTTGAAACTAAAAGTCTAAGGGTTAAGACCTTTATTAAATCCAAACTATTTTAATATGTTTGAAACAATTTAAACAGATATAACGACAGAAAAATAATATAAAGTCTTATCATGCATTTAAAGTACCACAGTAGCCTAATTTATTCGAAAACTAGAAAATTATATTAAATTTGCATTATTCCACGAATATTAATCGAAAATATATTATTATTTTAGTTCTGATTTAATTTATATTTCCATGTTGAATGAATGTATTAAGGATACTTTATTTAAAAGAACAGTTTCTTTAGCTTTAAACATTTTAATAGCCAAGTCTAGATTTAATCTAAAAATTTAATTTTGGATTAGTTGAAAATTATGTATTTTATAGAGAAAAATATTAATTGAAAATTATGTATTTTATAGAGAAAAATATCACAAATTTTTTTCTAAACATAAATTTTACATTTAGAAAAGAAATTAGTAACTTTTTCTCTATTTATTTTTGATAATTCATAGACTAATTAAGTATAACTTATATTAATGTAATGTGCATAAAAAATTAATAATTAAAAAAATATGATAATAATTAAAAATTTAAAAGATAGTAATTTCTTGTTATGTAATAGAATATAGTCTACAATTTATGTTAATTAGTACAATAATAATCAATCTATGATCTACTTTAATCTGAAAAATAATAAATTATTTATATGTATAATCTTATAAATAAATATAATATGCTTATATATTTTAATAAGTATTCAACAGAAATGATATATGTTAGTCACGATAAACTTTTGTTATCATGATTAACATATATCACTTCGAAGTCTCATAAGTGGAAAAGGGTACTAAATCGTCCTGATTATTATTATGGATACATTTGGCGTTTCATCACGAATTGTGATAATATTTATTAAAACGATAATATCGATATAAAATTTTGATGAATAACAACAATAGTCTTCGGATTCAGTCTATTGAAAACAGATAGCAAGCTTAAACTAAATATACTAAATAAGCATATTTGTTACCGAGTGATAAAATTGTTAAGAGATGTCTGAATTCTGATTGAACTTAAATTTTATATTCGAATGATTATGAGATAATGATGTTTTTAGTTTTTTTAGTGCCAAAATTATATAGCATAAAATAGCAAAGCAAGTCTGTCCTCGACTATTACACTTTCGCTGTAACTTAGATGATAAATCTTACATTTTAAATTAATAACTATCCAAATTTTCATAGATAATCATAAGATTTTTGCATATACTTGTGAAATCTATATGAATCCAACTAGAGGACCATTCAAAACTCAACAACAGCCAATGAAATATTTCTGATATTTTATAGGCTACTAAAAGCGCAGAAGGCCTAGACTAATTTAATCTGATTTTGATTGTTTAATTTGCGAAATATATATGAGATAACTGTTAAACTTTGGGGCGTGTATAAAACTGATCAATAATCGTAAATTTAAATATATAGAATATTAAAATATATTATTATATAAAAGCAGAAAATCCGCAAAAATTGAATATTATACCTGATATTTATGATATTTTATTTGCAATCCTGTCCTGTAGCTATTCATGAAATATTATTATTAATTTAAATCTAAACAAGGTTCCAGTTTTATGATTTATGTTCTTATCCGTCTAGAAATTGATAAATTAATTAGTTTATCAGATTATGAAAATTCCTATATATAATAAACTACTTTTATGAGTGAAGTTGATCAGACTTAAAAACCAGTTCTTGGAGAAAGAGCTGCTTCGTTGTCACGAATTAAAATCACGATCAGAACGTGTAGGCCTAGTAGGCACCCCACCCACATATAATATCCTGTTCCTGTATTTAGAGAGACGAAGAAGAAAAAAAAAACAGGGTATAAGAACAGAAACAACCACAATCCATTACTGAGAAGATAAGAATGGTGCAGCGACCCCATTCTTTCTGTTTTCAATATGGAAAAGTTACTCATTTGCACTTAAATGATTTATAACCTATAGACTAAAACTTGAATGGTAACAGAGCTACCGTATATATAAGTCCTTTATAGTCTATAATTTATTTTATTCTTATTATTTCGGAAGCTAATTCATTTCAAGTTTATACCAATTTTTAAATTATGAAAGAAAAATATTTTAAAATATATTAAATGGAATGTTTCTATAAAATTAAATTATTTGCCCATATAAAAGAATATTCTATATGTAAATTTATATAATACATGAGAATGAATTCAAACTATTTAAGATTTAGAATACTAAAAACTTTTATTTTACCAAAAAGTATAGTATTGTATTTAGATTTATACAATTAATATTCATAATAATTATGTAATACAACTTTATCTAAAATCCTATACAAAACTTTATTAATAATTGTCATGAAAAAATTTAATTCAGATTTTTAAAAATAAAGCAAATTTTGAAGATATTCAAGGAGATTTTTTTACATAAATTAAAAACTTGCAACAACATAATTTTGTAGAGAAACAAGTTTATAATAAATTAAAGATAAAAGCATACAAAAACGAAAGGAAAAAATCAAGTAAATAACAAATAAAGCAAAACAAGAATTCATTGGGAAAATACAATAAAATTGAAAAATAAATAAATAAATAAATGATGAAAGAAATAGAAGAAAAACGGAAGAAAAAACTTGAAAATGAAAAGGAGAAAGAACAATGCTGAAATGTTATTTGTTTCATCGGCAGATAAAAATTTGATTTTATTATAGAAAACTAACTCTGTAATAAAATTTGTTAAAATGATATTGTTAGCAAAAGTTTTTTTTTTAAAGAACTTTCGTAGAACTAAATCTAAAATATTTACATTTAGTTCTATGGAATAAACTAATATTTTACTATAAACTTATAGATTAACATAACATAGTTTTTAAGCTATGTAGAATTAACTTTCTTCGATTTTATCTTTTCGTAGATCTACTTAATTATTGGTAAAGTATGATGGCTTTTATTTATATTCTATTAATAAAAATCATAGGCCTATATATTTTTTAGGAATGTTGATAACAAAACTGAATCATACTATTAAAACAGAATTGCTTTTGTAGTTATTTAAATAAAATTATTCAAATGAAACAATTAAAATATTTCATTAAATTAATTATCCTATCACAACAAATTGACTTTAGAAAATTCAAAATTTTATACAATATATATATAACCTATTTATTATTAGATTAAACTTAAATAAACAATAGATTATAGTCTATAATTGTTAAAAAAACTTTATAATAAAAAGCAAGAAAATAAATGCTATATTTAATTACTTGATTAACTAATTAGCTTTTAATTAATTAACTGTTTCCTAACTGAACCTAATTTCTCCAATCAATAGCTTACTAATGTGATTATTAATACTTGCTTTTTAAAAAATAATTTTAATAAAAAATTTCTAACAATAAAATGAATAGTTTTATTCATTTTTTTTATTTCGAATAACTACCATTTAAATAAATTACATCATTGTTTCATTTAGTTCTAACTAATTGCCAGTGATGTAATAATAGAGCAAATTTTTTTATCATCATATTTTGAACTAAAGTTTCACACAATAATTATAAAAGACAACAATAGACTAATGATTTTGTGGATATATCTTTGAAAGTTGGATTTCAAAAATAAAACCTCTATTTTTTATTTGTTTTGATTTCCATGGTGATTTTTAAATTTTAAAGTTTTAGTACAAGAAAATAAAATATAATCGATATCAAATTTTAGAGATTTTAATGGTAAAAGCTAGCCTATATGATATCATTATTAAGTACTGTATAAAGTAGGGTCGCAAACTGGCGGCCCGCGAAGGCTTCGTATCTGGTCCGCGGCCTTGATATTTCTTTTTAAAAAATCAATGTTTATAAAATGTTGCAGAGATTAAAACAGAAAAAAAAATCAAATTTCTAAATGTCTTATGTCAGCTTTAAATAAAAGGAAAACTTATTATTATAATTCTTTGTATCATTTTTCTATCATCAAATTTGGCAACACTGAATGGAAGTTACTTGTCACGCAGCCATTTTATTAATTATTGAATATGGCCCGCGTTTGATATACATTTAATTGGCTGACCCTTTGCTGCATTTAAGTTTGATACTTATGGTATAGTCTCTAAAATTTTTCTAAATTTATAAATTATCCCAAAAATCTATTGGATAAATTTGAAATAATCTTTAAGATAAAATGATTTAGTATAGTATAAACAAATCGAATATTTATAAAGTTGATGGATTTTAATGTATTGGTTACAAAAAAAATTTCGTTAAGTTATTGATATTTTATATCTGCTTAGAATAATTTAATTTTTCTGTATAAAGTATTATAGATGTTCTCTATTTAATTTATAATTTATTCAAGTATTGAATCTATTAATGACTAAAGATTAGATCTATTATTATAAACTTAATAAACTTCAGATAATCTATAATGAAAAATTTTAATATATATTTTCTCCCTCTTCTTTTTAACAAAAGTATTGAATATTGTAGACAGTTATCGTATAATGAAAATAATTAGTCTATAAAAACTAAATATTACTTTATATATATATGAATTCTTTCGAAAGTTAACTAAATGCTTAGAAAATGTGCATTTAATTTTTTCAAAATCTTGGAATGGAATGGAAATCTTGAAATGGAACGAAATCTTGCAATTTTGGCTTTAATGACAGGGAATATTCTTATCTAAATTCTACATCTAACACAATGTAAATGGTTTAGGCCAACATTTTCTTATTAACACGAATAATTTTCAAAATATTGATTAGATATGAATTTTAATAAGCTAATCTCTTAAACTGTCAGTAGCTAATTTAAACTTAAAAAAAAAAAAAAAAACAGAAAACTAACTACCTGAAGTAGACTACATTAACTTAAAAATACTTAGAGACTAAAATCACACGTCAAAATTTTTTTAACTGAAAGAAAACATGTCTTTGTGAATCGTATCAATCATATCTGTCTCGTACAATGTTGCATGGGCATAAGTATGCAAATGAAGCTCAAACGTGTAGACATTTTGGCGCCAACGATCAATGTAAAAGGGCGGTGACGAAACATACTTCGTATTAAAGAGCTTTCTTCCGACATGATTGTTGTCCAATCATAAAATAGCCTATTTAAACTAGATATCGGGTATTATTTAACCACTTGAATAAATATTTATTTTAATGCCTACTATCCCTTTTTAGTGACTTTTTCTGTTTACGTAATCAATTGTAATATCAAAACTCTCAATACTATAGAAACTTAATCGTAAATGGACCAATAAGATTTTCTATTTTCTCATTAATATTCGTTCGTCGCGTGATATTTAGCTGATAAACTAAAATCAATCGGATCGTTTATTACTCTATTATTGTTTAAAAAGTTTCAGTTTTATATTATCGATATTTCTGCGGTACAAAGTGCAAAGTAATTGGCTCTTATATAAATTTATATATTATATATGAATAAAAATTAATGAATTATAAAAACATGCATTATTTACTCCTACTTAATAGGCAAATTTCGATTTCGACAAATAAACAAACCTAAAACACCAAGTTAACAGAAAAACACCAATTTCTATAGAAAATTATAATGAGATTTTTGAAGTTGAATTTTAGTAAATAAATACTTCTCATAAATAAAAACTAGATATACTGTATATTAAAAATGAAATCATATTAAATGTAGTTTCATTAGTGAAGTTTTCCGAACGGAATTCGATATTTTGAATTAAAAATAAGTATTATATAGTATTTCAATATCAATCCAATTACAAGGGACCATAAATCACTTGTTTCAATCTAAATTAATCCACATTGATAGAGAAAGGTAAAAAAAATATTAGAGAACAAAAATATTTAAGTATGTGACATTTAAGACTATGACTTTCTACATTTAAAATGAATTAAAATTAAGACTGTGTGTAAATTTTAATTATATATATGAAAAGGTAACATAAAATTAATTTATATAGTATCATTTAGTATGATTTTAATAAATCACAAGTCTATAATTTCTATAATTTTATATAAAAGTCTATAAATTTTTCATCATTTATAAATTCTGCACCCATTGGGATTTTAACATAGATTAATCTATTTTAAATAGAATATATTAAAATTAATGGAATAAAATTAATATAAAAACCTTTAAAATATATTGAAGTAAAATTAACTCAATAATTTAATCATTGAATATTATACAAGACTCCGCTGATTTTATTTTTGATAATTATTGAATAAATTTAATAGTTTATAGTATAATTAAAAATTAATATTTGGAAGTATTTGGAATATGATTCAACAAATCTTTTATTTTGCTTTCTTAGAAAATTAATTTGATTAACAGAAAATTAGACAGAAAATTCTACAAAATAATTTTCAATGAATTCTAAGAATTATTTATATTCTTAGTGTCGAAATTTATTTAAAAAACAGATCTTTTCGATTTCAAAATAATAATTTTGCTACAATAATCAATAGGTAGAGGTTAGGTTCTATTAAGAATACATTTATTGAAAGTCAATCAAAAATTTTGCATGCAAGGACTTTCTAGGGAAATATTGTTCGCTGAAATAAACCATTATTCACTAATGATAGTAATAATGTGACAAAAAAAAAGATTTTGCAAAGTTTAACTTAGCTTTTTCGATATAATTTACTTCCAATAATAGACTCATCTTCACTGATGTATAACAGTTTCAAACATATTTTGTCATTATGACTTAATTTAAGAAATTATCAAACGCTCCGATAAGCATTCGACAAACTACACGAATTATGAAATAATTAACAGAACATATCAATATCATTATATCGAAATTTGTTGAATCCAATTTTGTCAAACTATTAAATTAATATATAATGAAAAAGTAAAATTATATTAAATTTTCATAAATTTAAAAATTTATAAAATAAAAAAGTTCTCAAGTCAAATTAAGACGTGTTATATTACACTATATTGATGTTTTGCAAAAATATATTGCATTAAATGGCGTATATCTAAGATAAATGTTTGTTTTGTTTTTAACAAAGAAATTTAATAAATTTAAAATAATTTTCATAAGCAAGAATTTTGGGCATAATATAAAAAAATCAAAATTTATGTATCCATTTATTAAAAAAATGAAATCTGATTAATAAGTTGTCATTTTTGATATGCAGTAATATAGAAATTAAAGCTATCAGTTAAAAAATTTTGACTTTCTTAAACAATATTCTTTATTATTGTAATACCATAACGGTTTCTATCAATCAAAATTTTATATATTTGAAAGATAAACGAGGATACTTAATTGGTATTATTATATTATGCTTAAAGAAACTACATTTTAAAAATATTTACGTGTTTTTGCCGTGGTAAAGCGTCAAAAATGAAGTGTGATTGTGACAGAAGAGACACAGGGACAAATTATACCGGAAAATGATCATTATAGGCGTTTCTCTTCAGCTAGACTGTAACGCCCAATCATCGAAAGTGGGCGTGGTAAAAAACTCCTCCCATAGAAGATGAGAAACGTCGCTGCACTTTTCTATTAATTGCATTTTAATATCGTGTTAAGTAATGTGCTTCTTTCTGTGAGTTTGATGATTGTCGCAGTTACAAATTACTCTAAAACCAAACTAAATTTTGGTATATTTAACTCAAAATTAAAATTTGGGAAAGAAAACAAAAACGAAACATAATTAAAAGTGCAAATAGATACGATACATTACTGTGATTAATAAGATTGAAAATTTGTTAATAATAAATATATTTAAATACTTCAAAAATAGTTTCACATTTTAAAAAATTAAGGCCTATATCTCTGTTAGAGCTAGAAATATTTATTCATTTATTATTTTTTGGAGATATTTCATAAAAAATTAAAAACAACAAACAGAAGAAAAAACAGTTCTTAATTTCGTTTATCATATAATATTTTATTACTGTATTTTACAGTATTTAAATAAAAAAGAGACTAAATTAAAAGATAGGGTAAAATGTGTTTAGTTAAAAGAGATTAAACAGGAAGTTAATCATCAACTTTATTAAAACATATTTTTAAAATCTTTATAACAAAAATTAAAAAAAAAAAGCCCTTGGGAATAATATGAAGAAATGCATCCACATCTTTATTCTTAGAGGCATAAAGGAAAAAGAGACCGCCCAAGTTGCTATTAAAAAGTTGAACTATATTACTATTCTCTGTCATTTTGTCATTGTGTTGGTAGAAGGTCAAATTTAATGACAAGTCGTCGATCCGACTTTTCTCACTTTCCCTTTGCCATGTCCGCTAATATTAAGGGAGGGAATAAGAGTGTTGAAATAATAAATGATTTCTTTTTTTCAATATTAAATTCGTGATTCTATGATTAAGCTTAAGGATTTTCTATTGAATTAATTAATGTTTTTTGTAGCTGGTGAAATTTTTTCTTAATGAAAATTTTTAACAGAAAATACAACTAAATACAAATACAGATTTTTAAAACATTAGATTTAAATCTACAAGAATCTAAAATTACTATTCATCTTTCTAATTTTAAATACACTAGTCTATTCTATATAGATATGATCTATCTATAAAGTCTAGGGCCAATAAAAGTTTTTAATTTAAAATAAAAAAATATCCTTTAAAAGTTATTAGACTATTAAATAATATCAAATTTATAACTATTTAGCTGAAATATATGTCTAGTTAAATAAATTTTACTTAAATAGATTACAGTTTGTAATTTAGCTACAAAATATAAAATAATTTTTTTTTTTGTATTTTGAAATTAAATTAGTTTTGATCATAAATTAATTTAATTAGTTATAAAATAAATTAACTTTTACATAATCTATAAATTTTGTAATTTTTCAAATAACTGTAATCCATGAAATTCAAAAATACGATAATTATTAAATATAGTAATTATTATTGTAGAATTATAAATATAACAACAAAACAAGATAACTTTCATTTAATAATTATAATATAATTATGATTTAAGCTGTAATAACTTTTAATCGATTTTAATCGAATTTTGTTTATCCGGAATTTAAGGATTAACTGAGTGTATTAATAAATAATTAAATATTATGAAATTTTTTTAATATTGCAATTGATTAAAATATAAAATTTGAAATATTAGATTATTTCAGAAATAGATGAATTATTTCAGAATTATTTATTTTATATTATTTAATTTAGTTTTAGATCATTAACAATTATTTAGAATATTAGTGAAAATATTCTATTTATATCCAATAACTATTAATTTATTACATATTAATTTATCATGGAATTATTTATCTCATAAATATGAAAATACATGATGTAATTCAAGAATAATATGATGAGTTTAAATAATATTGTATATACATAGATATAATTTTATAACTCATCCATTAAACGTTTTTAGGTCTAATTGGTTTCTATGAACTGTTTTTCTTGTACCTAATTGTTCATTCAATTATTTTCTAATTGGCCATTATACGAAATTCATTATAGATAATTTTGAAAAATTTAATCTTTTTTTTTTTTTTTTAAATAAAACAATATTTTAAAATTAGGTTATCAGAATTACATCAACAAATAAATTATGTAAATTCTTTTTTTTTTTTTTTAAATAAAACAATATTTTAAAATTAGGTTATCAGAATTACATCAACAAATAAATTATGTAATAAAACGGTTTACATTACTTATTATAACCTACTATAATTTAAAAAAGATTAAATAATTCTTAATATAAAATCAAAAATTCAAATAAGTTTTAATATTAATTGTTAAAAAATTTTATATAACAAAATAGAAAAAAATTAATTTAAATGCAAATATATACATTATAATAATTTAAAAATAATTTCAGATTTATTCTAATTTAAATATTTATTTTATCTTAATCGAAATGTTCGATTCACGCACTCCTATTAAATGAATTAATACAAATTTTTTCGTTATTCTATAATAATTTTAAATTACTGATAGATTATATCAATTTTATTTTCTAATCTTCTAATTATGTTAATAATATTTAATAAAATTTAATAAACTTATAATGTAATAATATTCTGTTTAAATGGAAACGAAAATTAAATTTATAAATTCTAAAAATAGGCTTCCTTCTTCTAGATACATTTTTCATTAAACACGAATTTTAAAAACTATTTTTATTATATTTATTCTAGTAATAAAATATAAATTTATGATTTATTCATATATAAATATTA
>AYEL01082866.1:0-13255 GCA_000484575.1 Olivierus martensii | reverse complement strand
TGAAGAGGAGTTTCCTCCTCATACTGACATCTTCTACACATAGGGCTATCAACAAACCCAATCAAGATGTCTTCTAAGATGACAGTGCCCTGTAAGACGCCCTGTAACAATCCTAACTTCAAATTTATTCAGTGAAAGCAATTCTTTAGTTTGCTGAACAGAGCAACTCAAAATGAGAGCCTTCGCCTGCCTAAGACCAGAGATAGACCTCCAGAAAGTGAGATGCTGGGCTGCCAGCCAGTCCTTGACAACCAGCCCAAAGACATTCGAACCAATGCCCAGGACAGGGCAAGTCCAAAAAAGGGGGCGAATAGCCCCTTCCTTGGCAAGCCTATCAGCAATCTCATTGCCCCCAATCCCCTTTACCCTGGCACCTATATAAGTTGCACCCTGTTCTTGGTGGCCAGTTCCTCAATGAGAAGATGGCTTTCCCAAACAAGCTTCGAAACAAATCGGGAACTATCAAGTGCTTTAAGAGTAGCCTGACTATCAGATAGAATAGAAATATGCTTACCAGCATAATCCCTATCAAGATTAATTCTAACACAAGCAGAAATAGCAAAGATTCCTGCCTGAAAGACAGTGGCAAACCGCCCAAGGGAATAGGAATAAAGCATCCACATCCCTTCGCAGTAAACCCCTGCCCCAACACCAGTAGTGGTTTTAAAACCGTCCATAAACCAGACCAAACCACCCTTGATACTGATCCCAAATCCCCTCCCCAGCTCTCCAAACTGGGAAAAACAACAGTAAAGGGTCAGAAGAAGTTAAATCTAGGTATTATGTAATCCTTAACCATCCCAAGAATGTTACAGTGTATCCTGTCCCACTCAAAAGACAAATGCTCCACCTTATGGGTCCAAGAAATCCCTTTCCCAGAAGAATGAAGCCTATAATAGCCCTCCCGGACCTCAACAAACAAATGCAGGAGAAAGAATGCACAAGAGAACCTCAAAAGCAGCAGTAGGAGCAGTCTTCATAGCCCCAGTAATGCCCAAACAGGCCAGCCTTTAAATCTTTCTAAGTTCAGCCCTGCAAGTCTTAAGTAAAACCCTTTGCCACCAAACAATGGCAGCGTAAGTAAGAATAGGTCTCACAACCATGGTATAAATCCAAAACAACAGCCCTGGTCTAAGACCCCAAGTCTTATCCAAAATACCCCTGCAAGCCCAAAGAGCCCTACAGGCTTTCCCCACAACAAACTCAACACGTGGCTTCCAAATCAAACCGTTGTCAAGCAAAACGTCAAGATATTTGACCTGGGTAGAAAACTGCAATCTTTTACCGAAGAAGGTCAGTTCAGATAACCCTACCAACTGTCATCTTTGAGTAAAAGGCACAATAACAGTCTTAGCCAGATTAACAGACAATCCAACCCTATTACACCAGTAAGAGACTGTATTAAGAGCTGTCTGAAAGACCTCAGAAACAGTCCTAGGAAATTTCCCCATTACAATGATGGCTATGTCATCAGCATATCCAACAGTGAATAAACCCTTCCCATTGAGTAAAGCCAATAACTCATTCACCACAAGGCTCCAAAGAAGGGGAGACAATACCCCCCTGCAGACATTCCCTGTCAGTGAGAATCATAACTTCCTCCTCATAGAGCCTGCTAAAAACAACCCTATGCCTCAGAATGGAGCCAATCCAATGAATAATTGTTGAACTGACTCCATGTCTGAAAGTAGCAAGGCTAATTTGCTCAAAAGAAGTAGAGTCAAAAGCCCCTTGAATATCAAGAAAAGCACCGAGGGCAATCTCCTTGTACCCCAATAGCCCTCTCAATGAGCGAAACAACCTCATGAAGAGCATGCTCAGTTGATTTGCCAGGTTGATAAGCAAATTGACTACAACAAAAGGGATCCTAACCAGGGCCCCACCTAATAAACCTATCAACCAACCTCTCTAATGTCTTCAATAAAAAAGACATCAGACTGATCGGACGATAGGACTTAGCCTCCAGGACCATGGAACATAGTCAAAAGCCACACAGGCTCAAAAGACACAGCAAAGAGGAGAAACCAGAACATCAATGCCCTGTTGCAAGAACACTTGCAAAATGCCATTTGGTCCCACAGACTTAAAAGGCTTAAAAACGCTTATAGCCCATCTAATATTAGATTGATTAATCATCCCCCTCACAAGACCCCAATCCTTCCTCGTGGCATGATAGTAATCACATCCATCAAGGACAGACTGCACCTGCAAGGAGGACGAGTCCTCAATCAAAGTGAGCCCAGGAAAGTGTACCCGAAAAAGTTCCTTTAGAAAGAGTCCCTGCAAGTACTAGTCATACTGCCATCAGGCAGCTTAAGAGAACTAACCCTGCAAAAATTTCCATTAGACATTATCTTCAAAATCTGATACCTCAGGTATATCCTCAATTCCCTGACAATACCATTTCCAGGAAGCTCTTTTAGCCTTTCTAATGGCCTTATTATAGCCAGTGAGAGCATTCCTATATGCGTCCCAATCACCAGTCCTCTTAGCTTTATTAAAAAGCCACCTAACATTACATCTAAGACCACCTAGCCTTTCATTCTACCAAGGAACTCGCCTTGATGAGCGAGCAGTCCTGACAGGACAATTTTGATGCCTAACATTACGTCTAAGACCGCCCAGCCGTTCATTCCACCAAGTAAGCATTACGTCTAAGACCGCCCAGCCGTTCATTCCACCAAGGAACTCGCCTCAGCGAGCAGTCCTGACAGGACAATTTTGATGGTAGGATAAGAGAATTGAACAATTGGTGGTAGGTAAGAGAATTGCCTGTTGAATCTGGTCAACAGTCATCTCTAAATCCACCACCGAGCAAAATCTGTTTTGTATGCCCCAAGGTAAATTTGAGATCTTCTCTAAAGGAAGCCCAATTAGCCCTCCGAGGGTCCCTATATGTAACCTGACTAGGTGCCATACCCTGTAAATTAAAGCAAATATATCTGTAATCCAAAGAAGAAGGCTCACCAGACACATGCCAGTTCTCAATTAGGTCAGAAATACACTGAGTCCCTAACGTTAGATCAATGACTTCCCTCCTATTAACAACAGCAAAGGTAGGTTCATTACCTCTATTCAAAATAAAAAGGTTAGTGCCCATCAGAAACTCCAATAGGTGCTCCCCCTTCGGTTGATGCCTTTGCTACCCCAAACCACATGAAGAGAATTAGCATCGACACCAACCAATAAATCAAAAAGATTCTTTTGACAAAATTCCACCAAAGACCCAAACTCAGGCATTGGTGGAAGTTCATCTTTATCATAAGAGAAATAAGCAGAGGAAACAATAAATTCCCTACTAGCACCCCCCTCATCTAGCTTCACCCAAACAGTAATAAGATCCCTAGAACAGAAATCCCAGACGGGTGAAAAAACACGTATGTTATTCCTTATGTAAACACAAGTCCAAGGACCACTATCAGAAGTAAAAGTAAACAACTTACCTTCCTTACAGTGAAGCCCCCATATTCGGCCCTTATAGTGCCATGGCTCTTGAATAAGAGGAAGGTCATAGCAGCCCCCCATGAGCAGCCGACCCAAAAGAGCGGAAGCGGCTTGGGAGTGCTGGAGGTTGATCTGAATCACCCTTAGAACCATGACATTACAGGTATTTAACGTAGGCAAAGATCCATGCCCTTCTTCATTGACTGGGCGTCGGAAGGACCAGTGGTACCTACAGAAACCTGATTCTTATCGGTGAGCCCGACCAGTTCATGCCCCTTTGCAGGAGCAGTCACTGAAACTATCATCTCCCAGACTTGGAATTAGAATCCGAAAGTACCTTAAAGATCCCTTGATCGACCCCAAAAAAAGCCTTAAAATTGGCTGCTTTGATGGCCTTTGCCGAAGCAAGATCAACCAGCTTTCAATCTTGAACCCTGGGTTGAATACTTGGAGTCGAGCCAAAAGTTGGCTCACATCCTGCGTATGTGTATCCGCAGTGCGATATGCCACCTTCACAGGCTTGGGCAGGTTCATCGCAGGTATAACCCTTAAACGAATTCCCTGCCCCAAGAGTACACCCATCCAAAAGCCAAGTGAGCCACTGACAGGTGAACTCATTCATACAAGTATAAATGAGTGAACCGTTGTCTACAGTATAACCCTTGAGCAGTGGCAAGGTCTCTCCTAAAGGGATTCCATCCACAGGATCTTCCCCAAAATAAGGTCAACATCAGCAGCTATTATCTTGGAGTCTGGATAACCCTCCTCAATGATGGCTAACCGAAGAGAAGCCAAAGCTTCCGAATATGATCCAGGCTGAAAACCTTGGGACCTCTTAGCAGGCCTCACCTCCTCAGAAGAGGGGGTAGACCTCACAGATCTTGTTCTCTTGCCAACACCAGGGGTATCAGCAGGAGAATCAGACAAGGAAGCTAGTTGGGAAGAGCCACTCGGTAGCTGAGAACCACCGGTACCAGCATCTTCCCTCCTAGCCCTCCTCCGCTTTCGCCTAGCCGCTCCAGACAAACGTGCCCTTTGCGGACTAAGTTTACTCCCAGAGGCAGTGCTGACTCCAGAAGTCTGCTCCACCACCCCACCGCCCTGGGGCATGCCAGTGGCCATGGCACCCTCAGATGAGGTAGCAGGACCACTATCCCCACGACGGGGCAGAGAAGCAGCCTCCCCAGAAAAAGTTTTAGAATTTAAATTTTGAATTTCCATATCAAAAAGACAAACTGGAGGAAACATGAAAAATCGCCGCCCGGTTATCCTCCACTATGGGCAGAAGGCTAACTATGACAGGGTTTCACCTGGTGCCCTGAAGGGATCGTTAGCAACACTGCATCTTTTGCTACCCCAGTGCCACTCAACTCTCAGCACAATACCACACACCTTAGTTTGGGTAGGGCTCTCTCTTAATCTGGCCCCTTACTGTCAACCTGTCCAGCATGGGAGACCCTATCAGTGGCAAAGCTAACGTCGGCATAGCTCTCAGGATCCTTGGAACATGCAAGCTCCCTCACCACGACAAGGTGAAGATGCCAACGAGGGAGATGATTAAATTATAATTTTAATATATAATTTAAAAGAATTTCGACTCTGCGGAGCTTCTCTGAAAATGGTGTTTCATTTTTTTCGGACTGCTAGCATTATTCAAACCCATGATTCATATAGCTGTCAATGAAAGTTGATCTACTAAGAAAATTGGCTTAATTTTAACATGACACCCTTTTATAATATCCTTAGTCAACAAATGCCCCTTAGGATCTTTCTATTTTGGCTACATAATTTTCTAAGAGAATTTATCATCTCAGACAGTTATTGAATGAAGGTGGGATTTTGGGAGTTTTTTTTTGCTATTTTGTTTTACACCTCTTTCCAATCAGATAAATTACTAAGGATACTAAGGATTACACCTCTTTCCAATCAGATAAATTACTAATGTGGTTGTAACCCTAGTTGGATAATACTTCCAACTAGGCTACAACCACATCTGTGGAGTGGGGTCAGATGATGAAGGATAGGGATTGCTGGGAAAGTGCAGTCCTAGGTCATATTTCATTGATGCAATATGGCCCTTTCTCCCAAAAGTTTGTCCACCCCTGCTATATACTATATTGAGCATTTCAAACATTTAAACTCAAATCACTATTAAGCAGTAAATCTTAGAAAAGTAAAAAAATTTTTTATTTGATTGAGAAATCAACCCTCCTCAGTTCACAATACATAGTACAGAGCATGCCGCTTGTTGTGATCATAGTTAATGTTATCATTCAGTTAATGTTATGACCTTTATGAAGTCCTGCATGGATATGCAGGACTTCATAAATGGATATGCATGGATATATTACAACATTGAGAAAATATTGTTTATTGTGATCAGAATTTGTTTTATGTTATCATCATGACTAATTAGCGTGAAGGGAGAATGGATTCATTTAGTGACAAGCAGTCCCTCCCGAACGAATCCCTTCTCCCCTTGTGCTAATTAGTCATGCCAGTTCAGAACAGTACCATTTGCCCCTCCCACCATCAATAAGCTAGTCCGACGGTTAGAACAGCTCGATTTTAATGACTTTTAGTTTCACTCATGGACCAAGTTCATGGAATTGAAGTGCAGTGATGGCTAGTGCGAAAAGTTCACCTAAATGTAAAGGTTTGACAATTAAGGAGAAAGTTTCAATTATAGAACGTTATGACAGTTTGCCTAAAATGAGTCAACGCAATGCAGCAGTACAGCTACACATTTCACAACCCCTTCTGTGCAAGCTATTAAAAAATAGAGAAACTATTTTTCTGGCAGGAAAGCAAAATAAGAATTTACAGTGTAAGAGAAATCATGTTGGGAAAGACCATGAGGTTGAATCTGCTCTAAGAATGTGGTGTACGGTTTCTATGTAATATGATTGCGTGAATAAATTTATTTTTTATTGATGAAGGCATACTGTAATTTCCAGTAAATAAGTTGCGGCTTAGATGACTTAAAAATTTTATTTTTGACGAGTGCAGCCTATACAATGTAGCGGTCTATCCCGTAAATTTTTAATTTTTTTAGGTACTGTACAGTACTTGCTATTGAGTTTTATTTACCGTTAACATGTTTCTTTCATGTTTCGTATGTTAGAATTTTTCGGCTATTGTTATCAATTGGTTAATATTATCATGCTATCTCTGGCCCAAAGTGATCACAATAAGTGGCGTGCACTGTATATGGAATACAGAAAAAATCAAACAAAATTTAAATTTACATACTCATGTTTCTTACAATAAAAATATATAAATTATATAAAATAAACTATTAAAGTTAAAAATATTCATATTCATATATAAATATTATAGCAATATTCATAAAAATATTGCCATAATTAATTAATTATAGCAATATATATTGCTCAATATATTGCTATTGAGCAATTATTGAATATACACAATTTAGCTTCTTTAGAAATATGTCCATATATGATACAATTGGAACTATTTATTCATTTGAAAAAAGGATGATGAATATTGGGAGTAATAAGATTATAAAATAAATGTTTGATTATAAAGAATGTGTGAGGTGAGGAAGGTTATCAAATATACAATGGATTCTATATTTGAACTACAGTGGTCCCCGGTTATAACATGGGTTTACAGGGTGGTGATCTGACCCGCGCTATAAGATAATCACACTATAACTGATGACTTCTCTTATTCTCTAATTTAATGATTCTAAATTAGAGAATAAGAGAAAGCTGTCCAATTTATCCAAGAAGGTTCATAATTTTCCTTCTTCTGCAATCCATCCTTGTATTGTTCCTTCCAGAATATCCAAATTTGTTTTATTTCTGCTTTTGAGATACCACTTTTTACTCGATCTATTATGTTTAGTTTTTCTTTTATTGTTTGCCATTGTCCATTAAATAAATTAAATGTTATTAAAATAATAATTATATTTGTAAAACTCGCTAAAATCATGAAACAGCTACCAAAAAAACATATGTATCAGATACAAACTCCCACTACAAATAACTTTTCATCATACTTTTTGTTTACTTTGAATATTCATGTTGCCAATCGAAAATGTTTTGAAGTTATCTGAAAATTAAAAAATTTTTTTTTTCCAAAGATATTTTGAAATTTATATAAATTATCTGATTGAACAGAAAGTTCTCGCACTTTTTGGAACTTTCTAGAACAACTTTTTTTTGAAACATTCTAGAATGTTCCATGGTAGTATCTAAAAAGGTTGGGGTATGTGCTATAAGAAAATACCAAATCCAGTCCTCTCATTCTACTTTACCATGACCAACCAATATCCGCTAACCAAAGAGCAAGTTTGCCTGCTCCTCCTTTATGACTATTGTTCCAACAAAAAAGCAGCCAATTCTATCACCAACATCAATGTTGCGTTCGGCCTGGACACTGTTGCAGCTCATTTAAATAAATAATAAAATTTAATAAATAAGATTTAACAACTGAAGAGACTAATTTATTAATATGCTTACTGGTAACATATATTCTTCATATCCCATCTACAAAATAAATTTTAGTTAGAATTTTAATATTTTTTAAAATTTCACAATTTTAGACTTTTGGATAAAGCATGGTATATAATCAAAATTATGCAAATTTATTAAACTATTAGTAACTTTTGAAACCTTTAGAAGTGAGGATTTCCTATCTTTATGAACTTTGGTGATGAATTGGAGTCAGGAGAATAGACTTTTTATAAGATAGGCATCGACAATGCTTGAGTTTCAAAACAGTATTGAGGCAGCTAATTTACATATAGGGAAACAAACCAAGCTATGCTGCTTGACTTACATTGTTAAAAATTTTTTTAAATTATGATAGAATATATTCAATGATGCTGGTTGATGATGACAACTTTCATCAGGGCTAACCAAGGTTTATAAAAAACTATTCTCTTCATTCCAATTCATCACCTGAAATCCATAAAGACTAGAAATTTTTACTTCTAGAGGTTTCATAAGTTACTAGCTATAGAACCATCTCCCATCATTTTACTTACTTATTATTAAACTATTGTTGCAACTGTATTTCTTTAAAAATTCCATCATTAATATTACTTCTAAAGAAACAATAACATAGAAAGAAAAAGTATACATAAAATAATAATAAATACCTAGAATACAAAATATCAATAAAATAAAATATTATTACTAATTGTCATCTAAAAGAGATTTTCATATATTAAGAATAGTATCAATGTCTTTCAATATTAATTTTATTGCTAATTACATTTGTTTCATAAATCTTTATCATATATTCTAAAATTCTAGTATTTGCAATACAGGTTCTCCTCTAGTTATGGGGTTACATTTTAATAACTGCATTGTAAGTCAAAAATGTTTGACAATGGCTGTAATTTGCATCAACATATGAGTTACCTTTCCAAATATTGACTCTGTTTCTAATCAGAAGCCAAATTATTAGATAAACACACAGTATATTTATAATTAATATATTATAATAAAATTCATTTAATAGTAAAAGGAATGAAATTCAGTGAAAAACAGATATCACAGAAATGGGAAGAATTTTTCTTTATAATTATTATTCATTATATCCAAGAATTTAAAAACATCTGGAATTTAATCCAGTTCTTCCAAATTAGTAAAATTGTCTAGAATTAAAATTGGATCCTCCAATAAGTAGGTGACTACTTTACCACATGGCCATCCAGCTTACTATAAATTTGTAATAAAACAGAAAAAGTATTTTTAGCCAATTTACTGACCACGCTTCGGCTGCCCATCCAAGTTCTGATTCTAAAGGAATCATCATGTTCGAGTTGCTGCTGCAAAATACAACCATCAATGCAACTTTCTATTGCCAACAACTCGACCGTCTGCAGCAGAAACTGGCGGAGACCTGCCAAGAACACCAGAACACCATCCTGCTGCATGACAATGCACGGCCAC
This sequence comes from Olivierus martensii, assembly GCA_000484575.1. Classification (NCBI taxonomy): domain Eukaryota; kingdom Metazoa; phylum Arthropoda; class Arachnida; order Scorpiones; family Buthidae; genus Olivierus; species Olivierus martensii. The sequence continues at coordinate 3,884 of AYEL01082866.1, read as the reverse complement.
ATATGGCTAGGCAGACCCGCCAGAAGCTACTGGACCTGAACTGGGCGATCTTGCCCCACCCGCCCTATAGCCCTGACATTGCACCTTCCGATTACCACCTGTTCGCCATGCTCGACGTCACCTGGCTGGCAAGGAGTTCAACAATGAATCTGATTTGGAGGCCAGCCTGACCAACTTCTTCGAGTCGCAGCCGCCAGAGTTTTATTGAGATGACATCTATTCCTTGCATAAGCGTTGGCAGGAAGTGGTCAACAACAACGGTGATTACATTGATGATTGAAGAATATTCTGTACATAAAATTTTCTTGGCTAAATAAAATGCGTCCAAAAGTGTGAGAACTTTCTGTTCAATCAGATACCATCAGAATTAAAAACATGAATTCAAATTTCTATTATTTTATCATAAATAATAATAATACTTCTGGAAGTTTTGTTAATTTTAATTCTGTTGTTATTTAAATATGGCGACAAGAAGTTAGCAAGGTGGATGGACATCGATTATGCTTTATATTATATTTTTCTTAGAATCTCTTTCAAAAGAATGGGAACAGGAAAGACTTGTGGTATATCCAAATCTGCAGTATATACAACAGTGTTATATATCTGGGGAGCACTGTATTTTTAGTAAAAATTTTGCATCTAGTAGAGAAATTTGTTTAAAACTGAAATAAAAATAATAAAACAAATAATACTAAAAATTTTTTTTATTTATTCTTTCAGTTAAATGATCTTATTTCAAACTGGATTACTCATAAATCAACATTAGAAGAATTAAATGCTTTAGTTGAAGAAATAAATTCTGATCTGGAAACATCTAGCATTAAATTAGAAAATATTGAGAAATCTGATATGGTTGAAATAAAACAAAAACAATTGGCATTGCAAGTAAGTAATATTTAATTCTAATTTTTCATGAATGTATGCTTTCAAAATTATTTATTGGTAATAGGTATATTATAATGAATCAAATAAATGTATTCAGTTTTTGAGAGTTTAATTAAATTAATTAATAATTTATGCAATAGATGAAATGATAATCCATAATATCTAATATAAAAAATTCTAAAAATATTTAATATAATATAACAAAATTTACCAAAATTGTATTCAGAATTCGTCAGAAAGTTGTCAGAACTTTAAAGCAGAAATTCTTGTTACATTTTTTACAAAGAAAAATCTGATTCTATTTATCTAACACAAGTCTTTCTTGGTGTTGGGATTTTTTTTTCCGTCAGTGTAGTATTGTATTAATCTAACTAATAATTATGGATGTGAAAACATTACTGAATAAAAATCTTTTGACTGATAAAGGGCTCTTGAGTAATATTATTTGTAATTTGTGTTCAAAAAGTCTAACACGTTAAACTTTAAGCATTGAGTTAGCCTCGTTATCATATATACTTTTGACCGGTCCATTAGAGAGACAACATGGCTGTCTGTAAGGAAGTTTTAATAGGAGCTTCAAATGTTTGGAAGATGCATTTTTTTCTGATAATTCCGATGAAGAAATAGAGCATTGCATAATTCTAAATAATTAACTAACTAGCCTTAATTTTATTTAACAAATTTTCAGTTAGAGTACAGGATACTTGAATTTTAAAATGATTAATAGTAAACTATCATCTAACAGTGTTTCCCAAACTTTTAACATATGTGTACCCCTTCTATAATTTTCGTAACGCTGAGTACCCCTCGTCAAAAAAATTGGATGTATTTTAACGAAGTAAATTGTCTCTGTAACGAAGTGCGGTATATTCACGCCGTGTCACACTGGACCATCTCACACCTCACAAGACTGTCTTGACTTATTTCGCGAGAACATAGGATTAGGCTCAGCTAAGCACGATGCAGTGCATATCCCCACCAAATTTCAGTGCAACGCGTACCCCCACCAAACTCTTCCCGTACCCCTGGGGTATGCGTACCATACTTTGGGAAACACTGATCTAATAAATAGATTTTATCGAAAAATTTCCTTAAAAATAACTTACCATTATTTATTGTACAATGTATCGCATATGACATTATCCATTTTTCGTTTCCTTGTATACCACAATTTGCACATGTGTTACACTGGGGGCCACCATGTTTTTCATGAAGTAAACTTGCTACTTCTTTCGTTAGCTTAGTCAGACTTTCATGAAAAACATCACAGCTATGGTGCATGCGCAGTGCATAATAAAAGTACTTTTTGATACCTCGTTAAAAATGAGTGTAACGCGTTAGACTTTTTGAACACATCCTATAGCAAAATCAGTTTAAAATTAAAAGAATTTGGTAAAATTACTTTTTATATTTAATAATTTTAGGCCAAACCAGATTTTTTATTATTTTTACACAGTAATTATTCTAGTTATGAATTTAATTATTTTTAATATTTTGAAAATATTATATTTGACTCCTGCTATTGTTGTTATTCAAAACAGTCATTCATATAAATAAAAATGCTATGATGAATGCAAAAATACTGATGTAGACCAGTTGTGAATGGTTGAAAACATTCCTTTGTGAAATAAAGTTTTTATTTCTGCTTAGTATTTAAGATTTCTTCTTTACTCTGATTAGTTGCAGAATGTCTACAGCTTTAGTACTGAAATAAAATTAACATGAATAATTAGTGCCTAAAATTAAACTAAATCAATAAATAAATATATTTTTGTGAATAATCAAAAAGTTCAAATTCTTACAGTTTGATGAAAGTTGCATGCAGATTTACTGTATGCTTGTAAATTATTTTACTATATTTATAAAAAATTCATGAATTTTCTGAGTTATCTGAATGTTTGATTAATTTAATTAAAATTATGCCAAATCTATTTTAATCCAGATGAATAGGATTTTTTTTTTAAATATAAAGATTTTAATATGAATATAACATGCAGTTCAGAAAGAACTAAAATCACCTACTTTTCGAATATGCCATTTATTTTTCATTTATTAGCATTTGGAATCCTTTGGATTTTTGTGTCCAGTTTTTAAACATTGATTTAACTGGCATATGTCATGAAAACATCATCATCTCAGTGATGTGATATCACTCATTGGCATGTCTTCATAATGTTATAAATAATGAGAAAATTTATATCATCATCAATTGTTACATCATGATGATATCACATCTAGACTGTGACATCATTGTGATAGATAGTAGCAATAATAGCTAAGTGTTAAATAATGTAGATAAGTGATATATTACCCTTATTAGTCCTAACACACAGTACCATTTATTGTCAATAATATAAACTAAAATTTTAATAAAAATTAAATTCCATCCTGTAGGATTAAATGGCCCTATAGAATTAAAGGATATGATTTCAAGGTGTCCTTTAATAAAAGAATATTACTACAGAATTTCAAGAAAATCTGCCAATTAGTTAAAAAGTTATTAGTGAGGGATATAGAGAGAGATAATAGATAGACATGGACCTATCTTACAACAAAAATATTAATATTTCAGTATTTTAAAATAATATAGAATACAAGTATTTCAATATACTAAAATATCAATATTGTAAAAACAGTCACTAATTATAATCTACAAAAAACATAAAAACAACACTTCAGCACTTATTAAAGATTGTAATATAACTAGAGCTCTATAATATACTAACAACTGCATGGTGCCCATCAGATTATTAGCCTAAAGGACTGGATCATATTATAAAATTTGATTTTTATTTATTTAATTAGTATTTGTGAAAAGAAAATTCTTGAGAGTCCAGGTAAAAAAATAAAGTCTTAAAAGACTTTATTATTTTTATTTCTGGACTCTCAAGTAAAAGTACTTAAAAGTATTATTTTAAAAAAATTAAATAATTTGTTTTTCAAAAATCAATTATAATAATTAAAATATATTCATTTATTATTATTATTATTATTATTAT
>AYEL01082865.1:0-15042 GCA_000484575.1 Olivierus martensii | reverse complement strand
AACATAAGCAGTGCCATTTTGCTCTAGTACAAGGTACTCCTATACTTACAATAATCTGACTTATGATAATCTGATCTTATAATTGCCTTTATGATATTCCAAAATTGCTATTTTCACACAATGCACGGCCACATATGGCTAGGCAGACCCGCCAGAAGCTACTGGACCTGAACTGGGAGATCTTGCCCCACCCGCCCTATAGCCCTGACATTGCACCTTCCAATTACCACCTGTTCGCCATGCTCGACATCACCTGGCTGGCAAGGAGTTCAACAATGAAGCTGACTTGGAGGCCAGCCTGACCAACTTCTTCAAGTCAGCTTCATTGTTGAACTCCTTGCCAGCCAGGTGACGTCGAGCATGGCGAACAGGTGGTAATTGGAAGGTGCAATGTCAGGGCTATAGGGCGGGTGGGGCAAGATCTCCCAGTTCAGGTCCAGTAGCTTCTGGCGGGTCTGCCTAGCCATATGTGGCCGTGCATTGTGTGAAAATAGCAATTTTGGAATATCATAAAGGCAATTATAAGATCAGATTATCATAAGTCAGATTATTGTAAGTATAGGAGTACCTTGTACTAGAGCAAAATGGCACTGCTTATGTTTCAGTATTAATTCTTCATTATATTGGAATATTGATATTAATACCAATATTTTATAAAGAAGTTTGTAGAATATAAATAACTATAAAATTGGTAAAACTTTTGTATATATTTATTTCATATTCAAGAATTTATGATTATACAGCAAAATAACAAATTAACACAAAGTTATACAAATATAATCTTAGATAAATTTTCATTCTAATATAAATAATTCAAATATTTAGCAGATATTTTTAATAAAAATTAATTACTATTAAAAACTAACAAATTAAATATTATAATTTACACATATATCTTATAAAAGTTAAAAAAGTTTAATAAATCACTAAAAATTGGGAATATTTTTTCTCCAATATTTATGAAAGAGCAATAGAAATAAAATTTTTGATATACTGATAAATTTTATATTTTTAAAAATTTATTTTTATTCAAATTATTAAATTTTCTAGTTATTTTAATTATTCAATAAGGATATACAGTATTGTCCGTCCATGAAAGCCATGCCCAGCTAAGGTGGATGAGTCCAAATGCAAAAGGGAGAGTTGCAGTCAGTATAATGACAGGTGGGAATGGTTTCGGTTTTGATTTACTTTTCTTTGCATATTTCTGTTATTTGTCATCTTAGTGTTTTCACTTACTTTTTTCTATTTGTGATGGCTAGCACAAGTCGCAACAAAGCCTTTCAAATTATGTGCGAAGCTGTCATCCCTATTTTGTCACCGGACTTGTTCAGTTATGCACACGTAGTTGTGTCGATGGTCGCAGCTAAGCTGGACGGACAGTACTTAACTTTTATTGAATCATTTTGGGTGACTTTTTATTGATTTTCTATAGTAGAACCAATTTTAGACCAAATTAGTTTTGTCTGATAAAAATTATGCCATTTAGGCAACACTTACTAAGCCTAAAACTTTTAGACAATATACACTGACGTATTATATATTTATTGTATTTTATTATTAGAATTTTCTGGAAGATACAGAGAAGATAAATGCTAAATTAATAAAATTAAAAACCAAAATAGAAGAAGTTTCTAAATTTCTATCAGAAGATGATCATCAAAAACAATGGGATAGAGTCAGGTAAACAATAATAATTTGAATTTAAAATCTGTAAGTATAAAATAATTATAGTTTTTACAAGAAATTTATATTTTACTTATTGTGAGTTAATATAAACAATATGAAAGAATAATAATCGATAATTCAAATTCAACTGGCAAAATGTAATTTAGACTCTTTAAATATTTTGAATTATATTTCAATTATTAATCTCTAGATAATGTCATTCTTAATGTAAACCTTTATACTTCAACTTAAGATTCAGGAGATGTATACTGTAAGATACATTTTTAGGCTTCTTTGTAGAACTGCCTTTATTTAAACATCTTTTACATCACAACAACTTGACAATTACTAAATTATAAATCTTAAAATATATATTGCAGTCAACCATGGTAATCGAAATGCATTTCGGCTCAGTGCCCTCTTCAGTTGTACAACCATTGTTAACTGCAAAATTTACATAAATTTAACAAAAAACTATTTTATGCAACTAAAAATATTTTTGAGTTACCTTATTTTTACAAAAATCTCCCTCATATGCAGTCCTATAAAGAAGCCTAAAAATGTATCTTACAATATACATCTCCTGACTCCTGAGTTAATTAGTAATTATGGAAAATAGGAATATACAATGAAACGACAACATTCTGAATATTTTAAGGGATTTAATGAAATTAGATTTTTATTGTTTTTACTGTATAGGAGGGAGATTTTTGTAAAAATAAGGTAATTCAAAAATATTTTTTAGTTGAAATATGTAAAATAGTTATGTTTTTGAATGCTAAAGGGCTTTGCATTTTACTATTATATAGAGTGTCATTTTTTGTTCTAAAGAACATTCACTATAATAACCAGAATCTTTTCCAGTTACTATAGCAAATTAAATATGAGAATAAACACGGTTCACTGCCATTAAACTGTGTTTATTCTCATATTTGTATACAATTTTAAACTGGAAATATAGGAATGTGATAAAAAAAATGTTAGTGAAAATGAAGGATCTACATATAAAGGGAGATATATATGAATGACAAATGGATGAAAAGCTGGACCCAATGGATAAGAATATCCACAATGTGGAATTTATGTGCAACCATTCTGAGGAATGTGTGGCTAGATCAGAGAGAGATATGTAGTGAAGCAAAAGAAGTGTATAGTGAAGTTATTGTGGATAAGGTGAAAGGGATGCATAATAGAATAAGATAGTACAGAAGAGGATATATCTAAGAATTTTAAATTGGAGCAGCAGGGCTGGCTTAATCCGGCAAGCAAACAATGCATTGTATTGGGATGCTTTCAGAAGGAAAGTGCCAAAATTATCATTTTCTCACTATTTATAAGAGTGCTGAGTAGATATAAGCTGGTTACAAGAAAGCTGCATTGAGGTGCCAGACTCATAGAGCTGATACTGGGTAGCTGGAGAATGTTTGAGAAAGACTGTACACAAATGGTAGAAATATATGTGTATAAGGAGTAAGAGAGAAGAATGAGAAACTGCAAAATAATTTTGAGTAAAGTTTTGGAACTATATGAGAGGTTTGAACAGAAAACAAAATTGAAGTGTATATAATGTGAATAGCAAAGCTTTGCAAGATGCTCTGGGAAGAATCTAATTGATTGATAAATAGTGAGAATATTTCCATATGCTCTTTGAGTTTATTGAAAAGAGAGATGAGAGTGAAAATTATGAAAATGTAATCAATAATTGTGAGCATGAAAGAGAGAAATTCAATATGGAAGAGGTTGTGATCATGATTGATAATTTTAAGTTTAGTAAGAGCCCTGGCATAGATGAAGTCATGGCTGAGATGTTGAAGTTTGATAAAAGGTCTATTCTGAAAAGGACATGATGCCTATGTAAGTTGTATTGGAATTTTAAGTTTAGTAAGAGCCCTGGCATAGATGAAGTCATGGCTGAGATGTTGAAGTTTAATAAAAGGTCTATTCTGAAAAGGACATGATGCCTATGTAAGTTGTATGTTAAATAATATAGCTCTAAATGATTGGACTAAAGATATGACTGTTCCAATCTACAGAGAGAAGGAGTTAAGTATGAGTATAAGAATTATAGAAGCATAAACCTGCTGAATGTAGCTAAAAAGGTGGTCAGTAAGATTCTGATCAAGAGAATGAAACAAATGCATATACTAATTGTATATTTGTCTTCAGGAATGGAAGAAAATGATACATGGACTAAATATTCTCAATGAATATGATTAGGATAAATACTTCTAAATGAGAAAGAGGATAATATTCACATAGTGAATACTGAGAAGTTACATGACCATAGAGTTGTGGAGATTAAGGAAAGAGTATAGAATTCATTAACTGCTTACAGAAGTGAAAACAATATTTGCTGACAATTGTTACGAATATGATAGTGAATGAAGACATAACAAAGTAGTTTGCAATTGAGAAAAGGGTTAGGTAAGGATGTATGATTTCCCTATATTGGTTACTGTATCCATGGATGTGTGATAGAAGTTGATATGAATGATTTAAATGTAAAGACCAGTGATGAGAGATTATGCTGTCTTCTGTATGGCACTGGCCTAATTCTGAGAATTCTTGTTATGCAATTAAATAAACCATATGAAAAGAAGTAGATGAGAATAAATGTAAGAATGATGAAATTGCTTGTGTCTGAAAGAAATGAGAAGCATACAAGATATGAGATTAAGCTGAAGGAAATGAATCTGGAGCAGGTGAATGAGTTTATATACTTAGGAAAAATGTTTCATATAGAAGATTACCTTGATAGTAAGACTGAAAGAAAAAAATGCTGAATTAAAAATTATAGATACACTGGGAAATATGTTTGAAATGAGAATTTAAAATAATGAAGTATGATTGTGTTTCAAATGATAAAGTATAAAAGGAATGTGGAGTAAAAAGGAATATCTAGTTGAAGCAATATATAAGTGATACTCTGAGTGATTTGATCATATGGAATAAATAAGAAAAAAGTAGATATGTGGATGATAAGTATGGGAAAGAATGGAAAGAGAAATGGATGAATATCTGAGGATATATAGGTTTGAAAGTATGAATAAGGGGCATATATGCATGAAGAATAAAAATACTGCATATGAAACTGGTAGGATCTATAAGAATAAAAGGTGTTGGTTAGAACTATAAATTTCCTATTATACTATTACCACTGAACTAATTGGTGTTGGTTAGAAAGGTAATGTCATTTGCTTAGTTTTATGAATATATGTGTTCTCTCTAGGTGCTACCCATTCTCTCATGAGAACAAGGGCATTACGTAAACCAACACAGCCAAACTTCCCCTGGCGGACAAAGTCTATATTAAATATTTTCTCTGATTATTTTTGAATTAAAGCTATGGTACCACTATCTATTGAGTTAATAATTAATTAATTAAATTTAGAATTTAGAACTAAGGTGGCACCTTAGTTCTATTATTAACCTAACCTGATTCTATTATTTAATTCAGTTGACACATTGTCTTTCTGAACTGCTTCGAGAAACTGTGTCAGCCTTGTCTGTGTCACTTTTTGCCTCAGATCTTTTAAAATCTCAGCATAAGGAGCAAATGTGCAGTAAGTTAGGCACCTAAATTTGAGGGTGTATTCAAGCATAGGGTCACATTCTTCTGTGGGACCTGTGGATGATATGAACAGGCTTTTGGTCTAACTGCTGTCTGTGGAGTGAGCAAGGATAGGTAATGAGACTTTTCCAGCAAAACAATATAGAGATTATGTTTAGTAACAAACAACTTCATTTATTAGAGAGAGTTTACATTGGTAACAGTATTTTCAGCATTCAGCAGGAGTCCGCGAATAAGCATGAAACTCCACGAAAACCGAATTTGCGGTTACAAATAAATACAGTAAGTGCCAGATATTGGAATCACTGGTTAATAGAATCAGCCATGTATTAGAATCAAATTTAGTAGAACGGAAACAAATCAGTAAATTCAATTCTTTTATTTTCGTTTATTAGAATCATGTTTTTGGTTTATGGAATCATTAGCAGAGAAAAAATCACCCAACAAATACTCTAATATAACCTATCAATTCTTAAACTCAAGAATTTTCGACAGCGAACAATTCTCCAATCAAATTAAACTTAAAAATTTTTGGTTACGAACAATTCATTACTGTTAAGAGAATAAAAATAAAGGGAAGAGAGTTTTCACAGGGGGCACTGGAGATCAGCTACTGTCCGAAACAATTTTAATTTTGGTTTTGATTTTATTATTGTTGTGCTGTACTGTATTATTGTATTGTACCTGTATTTGCGATGACTTCCAAACGCAAAGATGTGACTTTAGACGAAAAGGTAAAAATTTTGCGACAATACGAGGTATTAAATTTAAATTTAGTATCGAACAAGATGTAGCAGCAAAATTAGGAGTCCCTCAATCTACTCTTTCTAAATGGTTGAAAAATCGACAAAATTTTGAGAAAAATTTACAGACTAGCAGTGGGAGCAGAAAGCGGAAACGTGAAGGTAAAAATCATTTTATAGATGAAGTGCTTCTTTTATGGTTTCGGCAAGCTATGCTGCTAAATGCACCTCTAAGTAGAGGAATCCTTCTCGAGAAAGGTAATGATTTAGCCATCAAAATAGGAGTTGATTTTAAAGCAACAGATGGGTGGCTCACTAGATGGAAAGAACGTCATGGTATTGTCTATAAGAAACTTTATGGGGAGAAACAAGATTGCGATCAACTTGCAACAATATCATGGTTAAATAACATATGGACAGATGTGTTAAAAGATTACAATCCCAATGATATTTTCAATACTGACGAGACTGCAATTTATTGTAGAGCTACACCAGATCGTGCAATGATTTTTAAAAACGCAGAAGCTATCGGATGTAAAAAGTTGAAGGATCGGCTTACAGTTTTATTAACTTGTAACATGACTGGTTCAATAAAAATGAAATCATTAGTTATTGGAAAAAGCAAGATACCAAGATGTTTTAAAGGCATTAAAAATCTTCCAATGGACTACACTAGTAATAAGAATGCTTGGATGACTTCTGGAATTTTTGAAGATTATTTACGAAACTGGGACTCCAACTTGTGGGAAAAAACAAGAAAATTGCATTGCTTCTAGATAATTGTCTGGCACATCCAACCATAACATTGAGCAATATAAAGCTTATATTTTTGCCTCCAAATACAACATGTTTAATTCAACGTTTAGACCAAGGGATAATTAAAGCTTGGAAAACATTGTTTAGAAGTAACATGAGACGGTGAATTATAGACGCAATTGACGAAAAACCTCAACAAGTGTCTGAAGTAGCGAAGAAAATTTCAGTGTTGGATGCATTCCACATGACATTAGAAGCTTGGAATCAAGTTTCAACAAAATGCATTCAAAGCTGTTTCGAAAAATTAAACTCAGTAGTAGAAAAAGGAGTAGAAAACGCCCAGTCACCCGACGAATACTGCGACGAAGAAATTGAAAATTGGGTTAAAATTGATGATCTCTTGCCAATGAGCATCCCCATGACAGAAGACGACATCATCGAAAAAGTTATTAATGAACGAACAACAAACTCTGACGATGAAGTTGAAGAAGAATTCCAACCCATAAGTAAAAGAGAGGCTGTTCAAGCAGTTACAACTTTAAGATGAGTTTTTGAGCAGAAGGGTAATGACTCAACATAGTTTGACGTTATAAATATGTTAGAAAATAAAATTAATAATTTTTTTTGAAAATAATTTGAATCAAACAAAAATAATTGATTTTTTAAATAAAAATGTCTAAAAATACTGTACTATGTCTTTTATTTTCCTATAACACTAAAGTAGGCCACAAAACGAATGCAGTAATAAAATTGCCAGTTATTAGAATCAAAATGGCTATGACCAATGTGATTCTAATAAGCGGCGCTTACTGTATTCGCAAATGGTCGAATACGCGAATATGGAATCCGTAAATAGCCAGGATTGACTGTAGTTATGTTTAGTTTTCTATTAATATTATCAAATGGTATTTTCATTGAATTCATATGCTTTTATGCTATTTTTTTGTTTTTTGATGAAATTATGCAATATCTTAATATATCATTTGTTTTCAATTAATGCTTGTACTAAATTATTGTATTAATGTTTTCTTACAAAGAATACTTTATGAAATTGCTAAACCATACAGGTATCAACTTTTAGAGACATTTTCAGTCTGTCTTTCCAGTTTTTACATTGCTTTCGAATCAAAGACTAGTAAATAGCACTGCCATTATATCATTGTGTAAACCAAATACTACAGCCAAACCTTCCCTAGTGGAATAAGTCTGAATTAAATTTTTTGTTTTTATGATTATTTTTTAAATCACGGCTATGGTGCCATCATCTATTGAATTAATAATTAATTAAATTTAGAATTTTGAACTAAAGTGGCACCATCTAGTAAAATTTAATTAATTATTAACTCAATAAATAGATTGTGGCACGATAGCCTTGATTTAAAAATTAATTGTTAAAAAAAATTTAATTCAGACTTATTCCACTAGGAAAGTTTTGACTGTAATATTTGGTAGAGTCCCTAGATATACAGAGTACCATATTCAACTGCTGTTTTATATCCTCCTGCCGATTGATAATCACGGATAAATTTATGAAAAGTAAACCATAATACTATATTTCTTTTCTAATTTATAAATACAGTAGTTGCTTTCCTGGCAAACAAAGGTTGTATTTGGAAAAGTTTTCCTTCTAATATTTTTCTAATCACTTCTTTTTATCTCTAATTTCTTTTACCTTGTGGCAAAGAAAAGAATCTATGACCCTTTTCTGTTCGATTAGAACAATTTACAACACTATAACAAGGCATGTTCTTAAAAAATAACCACAAAGCCTATGAATGCAATGATAACTCCCTATCTAATAGGATATAAAATGATCGATTTGGCAGCATCTGGTGGCGCAAAGGAATGTGGTACTCTATATATCTAAAGACTAGTATTTTGTTTGGTTTGAGGGGAATTCCCTAATTAGTGTGTATTTGAGTATCCCTGTGTAACTTTATCCACTTTTTAATCAGAGATTACTGTGGAGACATGGAATTTGGGCCTGCTGTGAAGTGTTACTCCACTCCTCAACATAATTCAACTGGGAGTGACACCTTAAGAGAATAGACCATCATCAGATGTGTTTATTGTTCAGCAGGCCCAAGATACTTTATTCTCCACAATGGAGAAAAGTAAATAAACACATGGCAAATATGACACGAGGTGGCACGATGGGAATGTAACCAAGGTGTAATTTGAGCTGAAAAACATCTTCCCTGAAGGGGAGGAAAAGGATTGATTTATGTGCCAATCAGCAGGGAAGGAGCTTCAGGATCTGGACCAAGAAAGTCAGTCATTCCTCATTCATCAAGGAGATCAGTTGATCACCCATCGGCGAGTGAGTTTGTCAACAGAAAAGAAAGTCAAAGAAACAAAAGAAAAAAGGATCTGTTAAGAAAAGTGGTGTGAGTGTGTGTGTTTGCTGAAAGAAACTGAGGAGAAAAGAAACCAAGAAATAATATTCAGCAAAAGAAGAAAATAAAGAAACTGTTCTACAAAAGATTCCGTGCAGTCCATCAAAAAGAAATGTTTCAGCATTTGAAGATGACAGATTTTATTATTTTAAGTATTTGTCCTCCAATAATGATTGTTGGATCTTAATTTTGTACAGAATACTCTCTCTCTCCAATAAAGGAATTTGTTCTTTTACAAACGTAGTCTCTGTATCATCCTGTCAAACTCATTACCTGCCTTATCCGCTCCATAGACCGCAAATAGGCCCAAAAGCCTGTTGCATATCATCCTTGGGTTCCACATTACTAGGCAGCAAAACATTCCAAAACCCACTATGATCTACCCGTATTCTTGTGGGATCAGCTAAAAGATTGAAAAAAGGTTCAATAAGTTGAGCCTGGACCCTTCCTGAAAACTCTGGAAATACGATACTAAAATTGAAAACTGAACCTAGATCTTCCAAGGTGGTAAGTGATTGCTTTACCTTCTAGCTATCTTGAATAATGGGAATTGACAGGCTGAACCCAGCTTACTCTAAGTGCATCTGTAGATATAGGATCCAGAATTTAATCTGTTATACTCCAGGTAATAAATGACAGCATGTTGGTCCATACAAATGGAAGTTTTTATAATGTTTCTGTTCTGTCAACTGACTTCATTAGGCTCACTAAGAAAATTGCATTATTTAGATTATTTTGCAACATTTAATGCTAATTACAGAGATTATTTTTTATTATTTTTATAATCAGATGATATTTGAATATATTTTAGTGAAAAACAGTTGCCATTTTTGGGCTCAGGAATACATTATAATTTTTTAATGGAAATTAATGCCAATTTAGACCTTGATTTACAAGTATTTCAAAAAATGCTATAATCTTGTAAACCAAGGTTAAAATATATTCTAAACCAAATGACTCTTAGTGGAAAAATTGGAGTTAAAATGTAATTAATAATTATTTTTAAATAAGGACTATAGTGTCACCATCAGTTAAATTAATAATTAATTAATTAATTAAATTTAAGCTAAGATAGTGTCATCTATTATTTAATAATTGAATTTTAATTTTTATCTAATTTCTTGAAATAAAAATTTGCCATAGTCTGGAGTCAAACTAGGAACTTCAGGATAACATTCCATCATCTTAACCATTTAGACTACAGTTTTACAAGCACTAATATATATATATATGTTTATTGGAGTTTAAGCAGTTGCAATTGAATAAGCATTTAGACTACTATCACAAGTAACAGATTTCCATTTCAGAAAGGTTTTATAATGATTAATTTAGACAAAGATTATTTGACTTAGAATACTTTGTTCTTTCAACATTTAGGCCAAAGGATTAAGCAATATTTGAGTTGATTAAATATTCTTTAATTTGAACATTTTGACTATATGAAAGCATATCTTGGTTAAAAGCTACAAGGAATCCACAAAGCACTTTAAGCAGGAAAATACATAATTTATTATTAGATATTCAATACATATACTAATAATAACATGCAATATAGTTTTCATCATTTTATGGCCCTTCTCAACTGCTTCCTTCAAGTTTGTGTCTTTACATTTGAAGGAAACAGCTGACAAGGGCCATAAAAGGTCAATAACGTTACTGCATGTTGTTGTTAGTGTATGTATTGAATAATTAGTAATAAATTGTGTATTTTTCCTGCTTGAAGTGCTTTGTGGATTCCTTGTATTTCTTATAGGCAGTAGAACTTGATAGTTTTTTATTTTGGTTAAAAGCTATTGATTTTATTGCATTTTTATGCAATGTTTATGTTCCATAATTTTACCATGCAAATTCTTACTAATATAACATATAAATTTTATTTATATTGTAAGTCCTCTTATATGGGGAAATGGAAATGTGATAATGCCAGCTATCCAATATTTCTGAAATATGTATAAAAATAATTCAGAAAGTCATCAAAATCATAATACAGTACTATATAAATAACAGTAATGCATGTACATTATATTCAGATATAATTAACATTGCAGTGAATGCAAATAATTGATGATAAAGAGATAAGCCTGCTCCTCTGTCCATTAATTTCAAATTTTTCCTATTGTGGACAAAATATTCTGGATAACAGATTTTGTTCATTCTTAACAGCATTTGCAATATATAAATTCAAACAACTGATATGAATTTTCTAGATTTTTTGATTTCATAAAATTTGTTCATTATGCAATAATCCAAAAATTATTTTATTTCTGAAAAAATTTATTTTAATACTATTAATAGAAAGTCATGTGAATTTAGCACTAGTTTTGATTGTGACTAAATTGATTATTTAATATCAATTACAAAGTGTTATAATCTAAACAGTTTTATTTTTCTTTTATAGATCATTAGAAAAGAAACTAGATGATTTAAGGAAAAAGGTTTTAAGAAGACAACAAAGTCTTGAATTAATTCAAACTAATTATGATAGTGTTAGCACAGAGATGTTAACTACTTATGAATGGATAGAAGAGAAACTTGTGGATATACAAAATGCTATTCATCCAGGTTTTTATAGCAAAGGAATTGAAGATGCATTAAAAGAAAAAAAGGTAATAATCTATATTATAAATGTCAAAATAACAGTCTATATTTGTATATACATTGTTTGGACAGTTCTGGACATGTTAGAAATTTGAAACTTTGCATAGAGATAGGAACTGATCAAGATTCTCCAGAAAATTATGAAATTTATGAAATATCCTCAGGGGCAATGTATTTTGGGCTAACAAGAACAATACTCTATATAAATCCTTCAAAATTTTGTTTAAATTTGGGAGATATTATACTCACATTTATGAAATCATCATGTCATAACAATGAATGGCATCACAAAACAATTGGTATGTGTTATGTCATGATGATGTAAAAATAAATGCTGTCACATTGATGTCATCACAATATGATATCAATCAAATATTTATATGTATATATATTCCACAAAAGCTTCTGCACTGTTTCATGATATCATCTATTCAACCAAACTTGACCTACAGACTTCCCTTGACCATATGGGTAGCACAGGTTACTCTGGTCAAGATAATAAATTTAGTTTGATACTTTACTGCAAGAAGTGCTGTGTTTTCATTTATTTAAGTAAAATATATTCTTTAGTATGTTCTATTTTTAATCATAATGCAAACTTTTGTTATATTTTATAGAAGAAAAATTATACATCAATAATTCTAAAGCAAAAAATAACTATTAAATTTTATGTTTGGTTATTGATTGTTCATTCAGCAAAAAAAATGTTTTAAATCAAATATTAATCTCCTTAGATAGCAAATAATTCCAATCATTATGAAAACAAAATAATTCAGTATGAAAATTTATTAGTACAGAAATCTTTGTAAATTTTAAAAAATCTATAAATTTTATTCTTTATAAAAATTTATAAAGATACAAATAAAAAATTTTATCCATTTTAAGAAAAGAAACATCTATTATATAGGTCCTCTACTTATGATGGAGTTATGTAACTTGAAAATAACCAACAATGGTAGTAATTTGAAATAGTAGTAATAGACAATGGAAGGCTCAATCCTTCAAGTTGTAAAATCAAGTTGATCCTGGATCTTCCAAGGTGTAAAATCATCTGAAATTCAATTCAGATTCTACAACATGATAAATGGTTGTTTTACCACATAGCTGTAGGCTGACTGTAAGCTAAAAAAAATATTTCTAATCAATATGCTATGAAAATAGTCCAGTTTGGAATATCATAAGGGCAATTGTAAGATCAAATTATTATAAATTGAATGAGCTTAAATTGGAGAGAGCACCTGTATTCTGTTTTCATTTTGAAGTTTCACTTTTTAAAATTTATATTAAAATATAAAAATTCAAGATGTCAAGAGGAGAAATTTTTATAAAGATTTTTTTATTATAAGTTTTTAATTTAAAGCAACATATTGAAATATTCTAAATTTTGATTCCAAAATATTAAATAATATAATAAAAACTGCTTTGTGTGTGCGTGTGTCAGTGTCAGTTTTTTATTATTTTAGTTGCTTTTATTATATATATTCCTAAATTATGAATTTTATGGAATAAAAATAATTATATAAATACTTATAACATTCAAATAGGCTTTAAATAACCAAATAAGAATCCAAAGTAAATTCAAAGTTACAATGAATTTTGTTAAAAATATATCAAATTTTTAAATATGTAGACACACAAAATATTTGGTTAAGTAAGAAATTAGTTAACTGTAGTATATTTCAAGTTACTTAATTTTATAATATTTTACTTGAAATAAATAGGGAAATGGATATATGCCAATTACACAAAATAAACGAGTCAAAGAAATCCACGAATGGAGTGATTTTATGAGGATAGCTAAGTAAGTGAAATACCATATTAAGTCATTAAAAAAAGTTAGTTTTAATAAAAAGTAATCAAAGTAGATATAATTATCAATTAAAAAAAATTTGTCATTTATAAACTACTGCATTTTTATTTTATTTTTATAGACAGATTGGAAAAGATATTAGTAATACCTTTGCTAAATTAGAAAAATTAACAATTTGTAAGTATTACTTTAAGATATATAAAATATTTTTTTAAAAATCAATAGTGTATAATAGAGTGCATAATAAAATAAAAATAGGACAGGTCCAAGTTAACTTCCTCACACCACTCCGGAGGATTAACAAAGCAATCACATCAGAAACCCTAGAAATAAGAGCTAGACAGAAAAAGGAGGACTTATTAAATGATAAAACGGCACTAGAACTCCTCCCTGCATGGAGTTACGCAGTGGAATTTTTAAGCAACTGTAAGAGTCAGCCTTAGAAGCAAAACATTTGGATAAGCTTGGAGTAATAAAAGACAATATCCTGTTTACATAAAAAAGCTACGTAATTTGAATCACCATGGCAATGCTTGTTGTTTTCTTTGTTTTTCTTTGCCGAAACGTATTAGAATTTGGAACATATTTTGAAAAGATAGTAGCCTGAGGATGGTAAAATATTTCCGAAAACGTTAGCTATATTAAATTGTATGAATGAAAACTCAACTGCTAAGAGTGCTGGTGATAAAAGGTAAGATTACGAGTTGAAAGCAGTAAAATGGAATGTGATTATAATTCCTTATTTTTAGATATAGAATGATTATTTATCTTTCTCTTTTAAGATCATTTTTATCTTTGTTTCCTTTATTGAATCGTTATTTTCTATTCTGAGAATTATTTTTAGATTATTGTCATTCTTGTAATTATAAAAAAACTAAAAAAAGTTTTTAAACAGTTTTTTTGCTATTAGGAAAAATTATTTTCATAAATTTTGTGAAAAATTTTCTTTTTTTGTATAAATACAAAATTCTATTGAATTCTGTATTTTTTATTTTTATAGCAGTAACTCAAAAAACAAATTTATATTTTATTCTTAGTAAAATTTATGTTTTTGAAATTTAGAAATTTGTTATTGAAGAAAATTTATATAAAAATAATTCTAAAACAACAGTTTTAAATCTTATACTTTGCAGATATTTTTATTAGACCAACAAAGAAAAAGAATATTGTTACTATTTATAGAATTATTTTATTATGTTAAATATTATCATTCTTATGTAATAAAATAAAATTATAAAATATAAGGGAAAAAATATTTATAAATTTTGCAAAAATTGATTTTTTCCTCCAAACTTTAAAAGTTTGGTTTTTTTATTTTTTTACAAAAGATATTAAAATATATTCTACTGCTTCAACTAAGACTACTTAAATAAATGAAAACACAGCACTTCTTGCAGTAAAGTATCAAACTAAATTTATTAGCTTAAATACAAGCGAACGTTTTCGATGTGCTACACATCCTCTTCAGGCACGCAAAGACAGTAATAGAACCGGGACGCT
>AYEL01082864.1:0-32950 GCA_000484575.1 Olivierus martensii | reverse complement strand
TATAAAAATATATTTAAGTAAATGATAATTAACATATAGTAATGAAAACAAATTATTTAATTAACTAAAAATAGATGTGCAATAGTTCACTAGTTTTTAGTTTTTTAAAGATGATTTCTAGACGATTATTATTTTAAATTCTGCGAACAAAGTCTGATTCTATTGTTTGTTTGTGTTATATATTATTTGATACCTCCAAGTGGTGTGACATCGCAGTTTTGGATTCCATTAGAAGAAAAAAAAGTCTGTCCGAGATCCTACAGTTCATATAGACAATAAATGGTGAATGCGTGTCACTGTTAATTCGCCATCAAAAAGCAAAATCAAATCTTATCTACATTGGGTGTTTTCGAGCACCCATACCACCCTTATAGTAAGAATATTAGTGTAAAATGGGATGAGACGGAGGTAGTGAAGCCGATACTGAGGCATACCAGGCCGATGATAGCAGAGTCGTTGGAGATATTGAGAAGGAGCGAAACAGAGGAGTTGGTTAACGGTAGATTGACGTGGGAGCCGGCCCCAGCGTGGAGATATGTCGTGGGAAGAAAAAGGAGTCGTAGTATGCGGAAGGCTTTGGATGAGTAGTGTCTTTTATAAGGTGTTTTAAAGGACTTGAGGTTGTTAGGAAGTTTTTAAAGGACTCTGGGACATCGTAGAGTGTTTTTAGGTTGGTGTGGTGGTTTTTATAGTTATTTTGTATATAGCTACTTTATATATGGTTTTGTTTGTTTGTAGTTATTAAAGCTGGGGGGGAAGGTGTTATTGTTTATGTATGTATATGGTTTAATGTTAGGGGTTAAAGGTGGAGGTTATTGGTGAATGGTGAAGTATTTGTAAGGTAGCGCTGATTGGAGACGTAATGTAAACAAGCCCGTTCTGAGAAAAGTAAGGGGTTTGCATGGCAACGATGTTTTAGATCTCATGTTTGTAATGATTGTAGAGGAGTGTTGTGCCTGAAGAGGGTGCGGAAGCACCGAAAACGTTGGTGCAGAGTTTAATAAAGAAAAGTTGTAACTATACTGCGTGTAGTGCTGTATTTTAAATTATTATATCCAGATAGGATTAAGCAGTTGGTGTAAATGAGCTTTGAATAGTGTTTTATTTTAGAAATAATTTTAAATTATAATAAAGCAGCAAAATAAAAAAATTGTCAAAAAATAATTAATAGCAAAAGTAGTTTACTGCTAAAATTTGAGGGGGGAATGAAAGAAATACAATCAGACTAATCAGAACTTGAACACCTGTAATTCAAATAGTAGTTAGCTACACTGCAGGTGCATCCATTAGAATGCTTATCCAGAAAAAATCAATATTGAAATCTATTTACCTTATATGTCAGCTTATAAGATTCTTTGGCATGAAAGACATGCCTTTATTTTAGAATGGTAAATTTAAGGAAAAAAATTTATTGTTAATACAATGGAAACTTAAAATTCAATAAAAATAAAATCTAAAAGCCAATAAAAAAATGTTTATGAATATAACTCTTATTATTTTATTATTATTATTCTAAACATCATTATAATTGCCATCGTTGATTATAGCTTAAATATATAATTGAAATTTAATTGTTACTCCAATAATAGCCTAGTATTATGCATAGTAAAGACAACAAAATACATAATGTATGAATGCATAGACTGTTCATTATAATATCCATTATAACAATATAAACTATCCATTATCTGAATTTTGTCACTTGTCAACTTCTCTGTTTTTTGCATATTCTGTGTAACCATTTTCAGCTTATTAGATGCAGGGAAATTTTTTTAAAATATCAAAAATATGGGTATAAGAAAAAGTGCATCTTATGACTTGACAAATATGGTTATTATGATAAATTTATTTGCAACTTATCAGTGCAATATATAATATCTACAATATAAAAATATTTCATAGAGACATTTTTATATTGTAGGTATATGAATAAATTTAAAATATAAATTTACAATACAAAAAACTAATCTGAATTGCAGATAGGAATACAGAATTATCTCAATGATCCTCAACTTTCATACATTTGTAAATTATATATTAGCACCCATAATTTGACATTCATTTTCTAAATTAGGGTTTGGGCATCAGCTGACAAATTGACATTCTGAATTATTTTGAGTTGATTGTAATGCTGTATGTTAGCCAATAGTTTTGGCTAAAGTGCTCAGATGTAATACATTGTTTCTTATTAATATTAAAAATTAAAATACACTCAAGCCCTCGATTTACACGGTAGATACATTCCTGGAAAAATCGTGCAAACTGAAACCGTGTAAAGCGAGATGCAGAATTCATACAAAATAGAAGGATATATTCAATTAAACTGTAAACCATATAAATCGATCTAATGAAGATAATGAAAAGTCGAGGATACGTTCTTTATAACTATGTAAAATGAGATAAGGATTAAAGGGAAAAAAGGGGATTGGTTCATTAATTTTTAGACACAATTTAATGCTTATACTTTTTCAATTTATTTTTGAAAATGAAAACATAAACTTAATTAACATCAAATATGGTAACAAAATTTATTTTTGAAAATGAAAACAAATATTAATTAACATTGAATATGGTACAAAAAAAACAATAACAATATTCCGTACAAATAAAAACAATAAAAGAATTCAAACATAAATAGGTGAGTCGCAAGCGTGAGTTGAGTTTAGTTGAACTGTGAGACTTGGACAGTAAAAGTTGTGAGGAAGTTAACTCTGACCTATCCTCTTTTATTTTATTATGCACTTTATTATTTATTGTTTATTTTCATTATTATCTAACATATTATATTTTGGTTTACAAGTTAACTAACTTCCACCTTCTCCGTCGTCATTAGCAATCACGTGATACGGAATCGGGAACCGTCCTCCGGAAGAGCTGTCCTGGGTAATGACGTCATCCCTAATTTTACCACTGGTCCAATATGAGAATGTAAGAATGATCTCGTATTGATGTTTTAGTTCGTATATAATTAAATTATAAAGAGGATGACATGAATTGACTACTCTGTAAGCTAATAACTTTAAACTTTTTACGTGCGTATGTAAATGAAGCAGCACGGGACTGTAAGTCACCCGGTATAAAAGCTGACGCAACAGACGACTCAGACGAGGTGTTGTATCAACGTAAGTTGGCGAAGTTGACATTTGAGTTTCTTGTAATGACCGATGATTGTTTGAAGTTTGTATCGGTGGTGGAGGTAGTAGAAATTAATTAGTATTTAAGATTTGTTCTTTGTGAATCGTTGTTTTGATATTTGAATTGGATTAAACAAGCTTGTTGATTAATTTATTGTTGCTTTTATTATAGTTCCAATAAAGCATTTATTAACACTTTTGTAAGTGTTTCTGAGTCTAATAAATTTATATTTTTCTGTTATTTAACTTATTTGAGAAATTATTCAATTTATTTGTGTAAGTTCTTAACATTGTCTTGTTGTTTTCAATCTAACACTTATTCGTTACTTCTAGTTGTAAGTTCCGGTTTCCGGTTTTGTTTTTGCCAGTTAATGATAGTTGTTGTTAGATTGTTTTGAAGTTAATTGTAGTTAAGTTAGAACTTAGTTTAAGACCTGAGCTCAGGCCGAACTCTGGATTGCAGAGTCGTTAGAACCATTAGGCTTAGTTTGTAATTTAATATTATTGATCTTCGTTCAAATTCACGATTTTGCTGAATAGTGAGCGATAAATTGTGAAAGCAAAAGTGGACTAAGAAGAACTGCTCTAGTTGAGTTTAGTTGAACTGCCAGACTTGGACAGTAAAAGTTAATAGAAGTTGAGTTTAGTTGAACTGCAAGACTTGGACAGTAAAACTTAATAGTGAGTAATTGTGAAAGTGCGAGACTTGGACAGTAAAAGTTAATAGTGAGCAATAAATTGTGAAAATAAGTGGACTAAGAAGAACTGTGAGTTATTCTGAATTAAAGACATAAATTAGTATTATGAGACTTAGACAGTAAAAGTTAATAGTGAGCGATAAATTGTGAAAGCGAAAGTGGAGAAGAACTGTGAATTATTCTGAAATAAAGACATAAATTAGTGTTGTATGAGATGGTAAAAGTTAATAGTGAGCGATAAATTGTGAAAGTGAAAGTGAACTAAGAAGAACTGTCTTTGAACTGCGAGACTTGGACAGTAAAAGTTAATAGTGAGTGATAAAGCGAAAGTTCAGCGATAAACTGAAAGCCGAAAGTGGACTAAGAAGAACTGTGAGTTACAAATAAAGACATAGATTAGTGTTGTATGAGATAATTATCGGATTTTGTTTTCGATTTAGTTATAGTGAAGATAGATTAGTGTTGTATGAGATAATTATCGGATTTTGTATTGAATTTACTGTGAAAGCGAAAGTGGACTAAGAACTGTGAGTTATTCTGAAATAAGATAGTATTGTATGAGATAATTATTGGATTTTGTATTGAATTTAGTTATAGTGAAAGAAGATTATTTTGTTTTGTGTGAATAAATTGGACTATACATACTATACTATACATACACTACATACAGTATGTATACTATACTATACATACTATACTATTATATAGCTGTATTCACTCTTTATTAATTTCTACGAACTCGTAAACCCACAACATGTGACAATATGATAATCTTTTTTAAATTTATAAATGGCATAATGCAAAACAATCAAAATAAAACATTAATTTATAAATGGCATAATGCAAAACAATCAAAATAAAATCCAAAACAATTTTTTTTGTTTTCATTTAAAAACCATGTAAAAGCGTAACCATGTAAATTGAGTGCCATGCAAATCGAGGGCTAGGTGTATATGAACTTTCATATAAAATAATTATTTTGCAAGAAAAATAAGAATCTGTTATTTGAACATTTCAATCATAAATATATAGTTACCTTGACTGACTTTTTTGTAATTTATTTTTAAACTGTGATTCAAAATAAATAAAATTTGAAACATCATTAAAATAGATAGATATAAATATGTTCAAATATATCTATTTGTTTGAAGGTTTGTTTGATTGAATGAAGTACTGTATAAAATTTTTTTATTGCTTATATTTAATTATTAAAGTATATTTTAATTAACTTTGTGATGTAGATGAAAAATGTCAATGTAAAACTATGTAGGCCTGATCAGGTCTTTTAAAGTACTGGAAAACTAAATTATAAAATATTAGATTGATGCATAATTCCATAGCGTTATTTGGCCTAGCAACACTGCATTGCTGTTCATTTATTTACTGTTTATTAATTGTCACTGTTTACTTTGGATTGTTGTCTTGTAAATGCTGTCAGCGAGATTGTTACAAATGATTGTTATTTCTTCGCTGTTGAAAGTGGAGTGCCAGGTCAAGAAAAATGAACATTTCCACATATTCTGCTGTACGAGTTTAACCAAGGTTCAAGTGCAGTAAATGTGCCTAGGAACATCTGTGAAGTGTACAGAACTAATGCCATCGGTGAAAGCACAGCAAGGAACCAACAGATTTCTACAGACGGGGGATCCAAAAACTACCCCAATGTTAGCAGGAAGTTATTGACAATGACAGAGATTACATTGTTGAATAGTTGCTTGATTGATTTGGTCAAATTTTTAACTGAATTTCATAAATAAAACACTAAACAAACAAGCCTATATTTAAAACGCTACGGAATTATGCATCAATCTAATAATATTAGACTAAAGACAATGCACTCATTGAAACTTATGGTGGTTAACAAGTGAGGAAAAAGTGTTAAAATGAAAATACCAAAGGTGACAATGAAATTTTAACTAATAATTGAATAAATATGAAAAAAAAGAAAAGTAAAAAGTAGTAATAATTGAAGAGTGTGATCTCAAAACACGTTCAGTCCATTTTTGTTAATTTTCAGGAGAAGCAAAATATGAATTGAGAAAATATTTCATATGTGAATGATTATCTACTACCAGATATCTGTTTCTAATTCATATACATGCACTTCTCAGTAGAATCTTGAAATCAGTCATCATTAGTTTTTAAATACACAATGACTAAATATAATGGTGTTAATGGAAACTCGCTAAGTCCAAGGACTGAACATGTTTTCAATTACACTCATTCTTCATTAGAGGAAAAACTAAATTTATTTTGATTTAAGTATTAAAATATAGTCGATTCTCAGTATTCGTGTTTTCGAGTATTCCTGAAAATTTATTTGTAACCACAAATTCGATTTTTGTGGCACTTTCGCGCTTATTCGTGAATTATCGCTGAGCAGCAAACTAACACTATATTTCCCATAGGCATAATGATTCAGTATTCACGAAGAATTTACAGAATGTAACTAATGCGAATAACAAGAATCAATTGTAGTAAAAAGTAAATGTTTGAACTTCTCCATAAGTACAATGCACTCATGGGGAAGTTCAAACATTACTTTAATTACTTCATGGGAAAGTTCTGGGGTCTTCCCCATGAGTACATTAGACTCATGGGAAAGGCCCCAGAATATGTATTTAATAATTCCAAATTAGGAACTACTAAAATTCAGAAAAATAACTCCTTTTTAATAATTGATAAAAAAGTCCCCAGAAACTTAAACTTTTAATGTTGCAATTTCATTTCAAGAGTTTCTAACATGAAAATTAATAAACAATATAACAATTTTACCTTTAATAAACATGACAAATATTCCCACAACAAATTTATTGCCAACAGTAATAGCAGTTTGTTTTTTTAACCGCTCTGCTGGCAGGATTAGGAAAACGCTCTGCTCATGCGCAAAGAACTGAGCGAGTTTTCATCGTTTCTGTTCTCTGGACTGAGCAAGTTTTCAAAAGCAAAGCAGGATTCAAGTGTCCCATACACATCGAATGGCATGGTTTTTGGAACAAACCGGTCTTTAATAAGATAAATGACGTCGATAGGAGTATGTATTTGCATCAAATAAAAAAATGACCAAAATGGACTGAATGTGTTTTAGGATCACACTCTTCAATTTATTAAATCCAAAAGCATAAAAATGTTAATAGGTTTTATTGAAAACAATAATAATGCAACCAAAAATTTGTAAAATATTACTTGTTTATCAAATTAACCAAAAACCATCAGAAATCGAAATAACCAAAAATAAAATAATGATATCAGACTATAATCCAGTTATCAATAAAATCTCAAATTAATAAATTATACTAAATCTCCAATCAGGATACAAAAAATATTAATAAGCAATATTATTAAACTTAACATTACTTTTGATTCATATCATCTTAAGTAAGTAATTTACATGATCAATTCATACTTATTCTTATTCACATAACTCTATTAGATAATTTATATTTTTTGCTAATAGAATATTAATGAAAGTTGAGTCATTCATCTTTACAATTATTATAATTTATTATATTTATAATGTTTATAATTTCATCAAAAAGAAAGAATTTTATAACTTTCTTGAGAGATCCTAGTCAAGCAGTAACTTTATTCAAATTGGATAGCCTTATGATGTGCATTTTAAAAAATGAAACCATTTTATTTCTTACTGCTATTATTGGAAAGATTGAGTCAGAAATGTAAATAATTTTACCCTTAACTTAAATAAAATACTCAATACATAAATATAATAGAAAAGATTTCGGTTTGTAAAGTAATCTATTATGAATAATCGATCTTTATAAGTTTCATTTTCTTTTTCATTGATAAGGTTAGTCACAATCCTTATCATTCACACAAATTCAAACATACATGAACTGTTTTTTGTTCATTGTATTTTTTATGTATTAAACCTATTCAGATATATATATGAGATCCTCAGTTTTGATATACAATATTTGAATTTGACTTGTATACAAAATTAATTGTAATGATTGTATAAAAATAGTAATTATAGATCTGCCATCTGCTACTGCTGTTTGCATTATTCAATGGATTTTATTATACTATGTTATTTGTGTTGTGAACTATTAACTTGCATAATATTATAGTACAATATTATCACATTACTATAAGGGAATAAGCCCTGCATGAAACAATATCATATCAATAATACAGTGCATAAAATTAGCAATCACACTATATCTCTACTTAAAATCATACAAATGATAAAAATGCTAAATAATAAATGTTGTATAAAGTAAAAATTACAAGTGAAAATAATAAAATTTTTATAAAAATTTCCATATTATTTATCTGATCCATGAAATTAATCATTTTTATAATTTATTAAGTTCCTTGCACCCATGGGATTTAAATATATTTATTTTTAATAGCAATATTTTTTAAATTTTTAATTGCATAAATAATATATAAAATCAAAAACAAAATATAATAAAAACCTATTATAGCATTTCTTCATGATTAATCAATTTACTCAGTTTCATTCAAAATTATTTTTATGAATAGTGGCTAAACGAAAATCACTTTTTGATGATAAACCACTTGAAATACAAGAATTGACATATATAATCAAACAAGATATCAGTAGTCTTAATAAACAAATTGCCCAACTTCAAGAAGTTAGTATCAAAAATTATTAATTTCTATTTATTTTAAAATTTTGAGAAATATATTATTAAAATTTTATTCTGATCAGATTGTAAAATCAAGAAAATATCGAAATGGAAAACACATGCAGTCACATTCCAATTCTGTTGTAGTTTCCCTTCAAGTAAGTTTTAAGAATTATTAAGATCAAAAAAAATTAATATGCATGCAGCTAATAAAATTAATAATAATTTTTTTCAGTCAAAATTGGCATCCATGTCTAATGATTTCAAACATGTTCTTGAAGTCAGAACTGAGGTTTGTAAACTAATTGTATATATTTCTCTATTATTATGAAAATACTTTTTTTATTGAAGGTTATATTCATGGAATTAAATTATATTAAGATATTTTAAAATTCCTAGAATTTAAAACATCAAAGAAGCAGACGAGAACAGTTCACTCAAGGAGCAGTTTCAGCAGCATTACCTCAAGCTGCAATGTCTGGACATACAGGATCAGTATTAATTGCAGATGAAAAAGCAAATGGAAATGATTTTACTATTAATATGGATTTAGTTGGAAAAAATCAACAGCAAATGCAATTAATAGATGAACAAGTAGGTTTGTTAATTTTTTATAAGTAATGAAGAATTATCACATTGATATATTTTTAATTCATTAATATGCTCTTCATTATAATTATATACAATCTTAAATAAATGAAAATGAATGAATAAATTAAACTTTAAATAAATGAATTATTATAGCTTAACCCTATAATGCCCAAATTATCTGTTTTCAGTAAAAATGTCAATAAAAATAAAAGTAAAAATCCATCTTCTAGTGGATAGGAAAAATAATAACCTGAGTGTTTCTTATTTGATACCGTGGGATGTAAAGGGTTAATTTTAACATCCTTAGAAAGTTAAATTTCTCATATTTAATTATTTAGAAATATGTAATCAATTTGTTTTGAATTTTAACTAAATGCTAATTTAAATAAACTGAATTCTTTGAAAGCTTTTATTATCAGAAAACTTTAATGCATTTATACTCAGAAATTTTCATATTGGTATATTTTTTATATCATAAGATAGAAAAATAAAATTACAAGTGATGCCTTTTCTATGCCATTAAATGATGATGATTCATTAAAAATTATTATTCATAAAATGATTTAGTTCAGTAATTCATTATAATTTTTATTTAAAATTTATCTTTCTTCTATAAAGTTTTCTTGATGATTATTTTTTCTATATTGAAGATAATTTTTATTTGTGATATATTCACATTTAATAAAATTCTGAAGAAATTTTTTTTTATAAGTAAAAATGTCATGAAACCCATAAACTTGATACCTATGCTAATTTATAATCCCTTATAGATTATTATTTTATGAGTATCTGAATAAGAGTGCATATTCTTGTTTTAATTATGGATAGAAAAAAAAAACTCAATTATATTAAATGTTAGAATGGATAAATGCATAATAATACTAGTGTTAATGAATGACATTATCATCAATAAATGTTGCAAATTTTTTCAAATTTTACAATGCAGATATTCTCCTATCTATGTAATAGTTTAAATTCCAGAAAAATTTGCACAAATATTTATATAATTATACAGGGTGTCCCACATAAAACTGGTATGCCTCCTGTTTCCTACCAGGATACTTCGCTTGAAACTTTCTTTACATTCCTTGATGGAGCCTGTCTTTATGTAAAATTCCACAATATCAATTCGCTGTTCTAATGCAAACTGCTCCATTTCTGTCACAAATGTACCTTGTTACCACAAGCACTGATTCAACACATTGCAACAACTCAACAATACGAAGCTTCTCACAACAACTGACACACGAACACACAGTTGCACTCAACTTTCCAATAAAATGCAGTGTAACCAACTTTGGAGACAGTGTTGCCACTTCACAAGCAATTTGACTAGATATGATTAATCAGTATGTGAGGCATACTGGTTTTATTTGGGACACCCTGTATAATCATTATGGTAAAATTAAAATATCATACACTATATATATATACAGAGTAGCCTATTACTAGATAGATTCATAATCTATTGTAACATGATACATATGTGCAATTTGCATTTTATTTTTACAGTAACTTTGATATACAATAACCTTTTATATATAGTGACATTACGTATCTTTACAATAGTGTCAAACTTTACTAAATAGGGCTGTTTTCATATTTAAAATTGGAAAATTTTCAGCTTAAAAATCAAAACAGCACATTCAGCAGTAGGATTATAATACTAAATTAATTTTCAATCAATAAAGTTTTCAGTATACAACGATACTATCATCAGTTGAGCAACATATTCTAAATAAGAACTACAAACGTATTATGCATAATAGAACAGAACAAATTTAAAAATTAAAAGTTATAAACATAACATTAACTGAATAAACATAAAAGTCCTTACAGAGACATTACTTTATATCATATTATTTATACCGATGGAGAGGGTTGTAATAGAATACCCTGGTATAAACGAACAATAGAAGTTAACTATTCTCCTTCATTGCACACTTCCATGCTAAGCTTAGTTCGTCAGCTTGCCTAAAATCTAATAAAAATAATAATGTAATTAATTTTATTATCTCCAGTTTTTCCCTCGGGTAGATCCTTACGATTATTGACATTTTTAACTATTTTGGCACCTTGCCAATTGATGTTTACGTCTTTTTCAAATGCTCTTTGGGCTAGCGCGGTCACCAGATTACCCTTAACAATATTGTCTCTATGCTTTTTCAGCCTATCCTTGAAATTCCTGGCGGTAGCCCCCACGTGTATATCTGATTGGTTAACATCCACGTTGTGTAATGGTATCTTATAAACGCCTGATTTAAAGCCCTCTGCTCTTTTATCCTTATCATTGTGTAGAAAAATTAAAAACAGTGGGCGCCCTTTTAAAGCTACGGGACATGCTATTGGATTTAAGAGTTTGTTCAACAGTCCGACAGCAGGAATCAGTTTCAAGGAAGGAAGTATGGCTGAAAGAGCATAGAGACAATATTGTTAAGGGTAATCTGGTGACCGCACTAGCCGAAAGGGCATTTGAAAAAGACGTAAACATCAATTGGCAGGGTGCCAAAATAGTTAAAAATGTCGATAATCATAAAAATCTACCCCTGAGGGAAAAACTGGAGATTATAAAATTAATTACATTATTATTTTTATTAGATTTTAGGCAAGCTGACGAACTAAGCTTAGCATGGAAGTGTGCAATGAAGGAGAATAGTTAACTTCTATTGTTCGTTTATACCAGGGTATTCTATTACCCCCCTCTCCATCCTCGGTATAAATAACATGATATAAAGTAATGTCTCTGTAAGGACTTTTATGTTTATTCAGTTAATGTTATGTTTATAACTTTTAATTTTTAAATTTGTTCTGTTCTATTATGCATAATACGTTTGTAGTTCTTATTTAGAATATGTTGCTCAACTGATGATAGTATCGTTGTATACTGAAAACGTTATTGATTGAAAATTAAAGTGTTTAGTATTATAATCCTACTGCTGAATGTGCTGTTTTGATTTTTAGCTGTTATTAGGAGAATAAGCAGTTTTTAAAATTCTGGAACTATGCTGGAAAATTTTCTTATATTTTTTATTATAGTATTATAATAAACATTATTTTTACTATTTTATTGCAATAACAGTCATTTATATAAGAAAAAACATAAATAACATTTTAATTAAAATATTTTTGATCATCTACATGGCCTAGATTAAAAATAATTTAATTAAAAATAAATTGTAATTATATTATTTGATGCTAGAATAGAATTAAACTGAACACTATTCTTTTTTATTTCTTGGAAAATTTTATAAGTTAGAAACTGCATTGCATTATATATCAATTGAAAAGTAATCAATTTGAGAAAAATAGCTTTTCTAATCCTTATTAATTATATTTTATTCACATTTACCCATTTATGATTATAAAGGAAAATTAACACTATTCCATTAAAGATGATATATCTGGTATTTCAAGTTTATTTCCAATGCCTAGCTCTTGAGAACAGGTGATGCTTCATATCAATTATAATTATAGTTATCTAAAATGATGAATAAAACTACAGCAGTTTACAGCAGTCCCAAAAAGTGCTGTAGTTTATGTTCATCATTTTTAGTTAAAAGCCTGAAAAAGCAGTGTTACAATAAATTACAGTTATTTACTTAGTTCTGCTTATACTTAATTATTTCCAATCAAATCAATAAATTCTAGCATAATTAGCAGGTTAAACATATAAAATATTTTATTATTTAAAATTTTTTCAGTAAACACTATCAGCAACATTCTAATGATTACAGAACACACATAAAAAATATTAAAATTGAATAGATGCTGCTGTGTATCCTTAAATTAAAAAAAATCATAGGCTATAATAACAAATACTAATAAAATTTATATCTAAACACAGAGGAATAATTATACTAACATATTTTTAACAATAATATAAATTAATGTACTAATTTGTTTTAGATTTGCAGTTGTATATTTATCTCACACTTTAAGCTAACTTAAAAATTCTGTACAGCATATAGCTATGCAGTTGAAATGGCTTTTGTTGCTTTGTTGTTAATTATATTATTGTTTCTGTCTCTTTAAAATTTGCTATCAGTTGTATTTTATTTACGAGGGGAGTTTCTGCTGAGAATGTAGCATTAGTCTGCATGTTTAAGAATAAGGCTTTGAGACTAGTGCCAAAAATTATTTTGGTAAATTATAAAAATGATATCTTTCAACATCCCAATTAAAAGAATTTTAAAACTACTATATATTAAAATACACAATTTTTACAAAGTATCAATTAATTAGTATAGCTTATAAAACAAACAAATTATGTTAGCATGGTGTAAGAATATGCATTTCAACTTTTTTCACCCTCTTCAGTTCATCTTGTAACTATGCTGCAAAAATTTTTTTTATATAAATTGACAATTAATCGTATTTAAAAACAAAACTTGCACACACAAATTTTAATACTAATTTACCAATTATTATCCAATTAAAAAGCTTAAAACAAAACAAATTGACAACTTTCCATTGTTGCAACTAGCTCAAAGACAGAAGAACTTTCCTCAGAAATTATTTAATGTATCTACATGCATTAACCTTTAAAAAATTTTGTTATGTCAATACATTAAATAACAGTAAAGTTATTTAATGTATCTACATAACAAAATTTAAATAGCGGTTACGTTAAATAACAGTAATAATTGATAAATTAGTATTCAAATTTTTGTGCAAGTTTTGTTTTAAATATGATTAGTTGTCAATTTATATAAAAAAATTTTTGCAGCATTAGTTACAAGATGAACTGAAGAGGGTGAAAAACCTGAAATGCACATTCATACACCATGCTAACATAATTTGTTTGTTTTATAAGCTAATCTAATTAATTAACCTTGAAACTAAATAGTGTAAAATAGATTGGAAAAATACAGTGATCTCCAATAAAGAACTTTTGCTAAGTATATGTACATTGTTTCTAAAACATGTATTTGACATCTCATCATCGAATGTGTCATAATGTAAGTTTTATTGTGTTAGATTTTTCCAATTTGTACATTACTGCTTTATTGACTATTTGTTCATTCTATCATATAAAGATTATTATTTTCTTACATATTTATTTGTGTATTTTAATATATAGTAGTTTTAAAATTCTTTTAATTGGGAGTTGTCATTGAAGTTAAAACTAAATTGTGTAAAATAGATTGGAAAAATACAGTGATCTCCAATAAAGAACTTTTCCTAAATTTGACACTGTCTATGTGTAAATTTTGTACATATACTTCTTATATTTCAATCACCATTGGTAGATACATATTTCAGATAAAAACAAAAAAAATCATATAAATCTACAAATAAAATAATATTTATTAAAAATAAATTAATAAAAAAAAATGCAAAAAAATAGGGGGATCCATTCCAAATGAGTACTTTTGAAATGTAAAATTTTTTATTCCAAATATTGCCAAAAGGAAAATATTTTTGAATGTAAATAATGTAAGGAATTATTTATAAAAAAAATTAGATCAATTTAACATCAAAATGTGTTGGGATGCCTGATGTGAAATGAACAGTCATTGTCAAAATTTTCCAATGCACAGATATCAATATCTTAAAAATTATTATAGGTGGCAGTAATAGTTTATCTATTTCTATATTTTTCTATACATTTTCATATATAATGTGTAGAAATTTATAATTATATCCATACTTTACCATTTTTGAGGATTGTATTGTACTTTGTTAATTTATCATTTATTCTGTACAGTTATAGAATGTCTTGAAATACACAGAGAAAGCTGCCTTTCTGTAGATATAAGGTTCATTAGACCATGCAGTTATCATCACAGGGCAGAAGATTGGTTTTGTAAATATGCTTATGTAATGGCCCTGTTCTATACTAATGGCAACATCCAAGAAATGCATAGTACTTTTACTGGTTCTAACTTTAGTATTAAGCCTAAATTATCAATGGTGAAGTCTTTGTAGCTCTTTTATCCTGTTCTCATCTTTCCAGAAGATAAATACTCAGTGTTACGAAAATTATAGAAGGGGTACAGATATGTCAAAAGTTTGGGAAACACTGCTCTAATGCATATGTTTAAATATTAAATATAAACAAATAATCTTAGAATTGATATTTAATTTCATTATATTTGAGGAAAATTTTGGAAGTTGATACTTCAATTAAGATTTTACTTTATGAAGTATCATAATATCCAAGGTGAATTGTATTTTATATAGTGTTGAATTATTTTTTTTTATTTTTGTAATAAAACAGTTGTAAATAAAATTAAGTGTTTGAAAGTGTTTTAAATTATATAATAAAACACTTAATTTTATTTACAACTGTTTTATTACAAAAATTAAAAAATTAATGAGATAAACAACAATTCATTTT
The DNA here is from genome assembly GCA_000484575.1 of Olivierus martensii. NCBI lineage: Eukaryota > Metazoa > Arthropoda > Arachnida > Scorpiones > Buthidae > Olivierus > Olivierus martensii. The sequence continues at coordinate 17,574 of AYEL01082864.1, read as the reverse complement.
TAATTATACAATAAAAGTTATTATATTTAATAAATATGTCTAAATTGAAAATAGAGTGTACATTGTCACTTTAATATATTCAAATCTGGGTTTTCTGCAACCAAGAATTCCAGGAAAGTGGAAATTTGACATGAATTTTTCTTTAGATCAGGAAAATTAAAAATCATAATGCATCATGATTTGAAATGTTATAAATTTTGAAGACAAGATTTTTAATGATACTGCAGCATTTTATTTAAATTTTAAAGCATCAGTACATTTGCAGTTAATAGCAGTTTGTGTTACAAAAGACATTACTGACTATTGGCTACTGCATGCTAAAATTCGTGTAGATTATTTTTTTCTATAAAAATATTTGTACTTCAAGCATACTCTGTCTATCCAAAAAAGATTTGTGATTATATTCTATTTAGTCTATATTTAGGAGTATTAAACAGTAAGATAATGTTTGGAATAAAATGCTTTTGTCAATAACTCATGTATCTTTTATAGCAACACTGTAGCCTACTATAAAAGAGCTGTTGAGCCAGATGTCTCCAAGAAGTTTTAATCAGACTTTTATGATTTCAGATTTTTTTAAACAAATGCCATCTGGAAATAAACTTAAGTTAAACAATATAAATATAAAACAATTACAGAATACTTTTAAATTTTAAAAGTATATGCTCTACTTATAACTTTAAAATGTTTTAAAATACTATAACTATGGTTTCTAGCACCATTTGCAGTAATTAAGCATTTCTATATTACATAAAATTTTAATATCAAAAACGTTTTCAACTGATTTCTTGATCCTCTTCAATTAATTTACAAAAGACCAAACAAATAGAAGAATATTTGTAAAACTTTGATTATTTGTTAATTATATAACAGTTTATCATTTTAATAATTATTTATAAAAATAAACAGAATAATAAAAATAAAAAATTATTTACATATTTACAACAATAATATATAATTTATTTTTAATTATGTATTCTCATATTGCTGGGATCTCTACGTTGTATTGTTCATTTTTAATGTTTTTATTTTTTGATTCATATAAAACACACAAATTCTTGAAGCAAGCTACTATTCTTGTTAAAAACTGGTTTTATTACTCTTGCATTCACATTATCTTTTACTGAGTATGCTTGTTATTTTGCCATGGAACTTTGTTTTGTGCTCCTTTATTTGATCTTCTAAAATTCTCTTTGTTAAGCAATATATTCTTTTGCTTTATTTAATGTTTTATTAAAAACTAGAATGATATAAATTCCTGTTTATCTTTCTTATATTTATCTTTTTTGGTTCCTTAATGTATTAAATAGTGTTTTGTTTTTATTATAAGTTAGTTTTATTTTTGCTTTCTATCAATTATTTCAATTATTTTCAATATGAATTATTTTGCTTGAGTTTTTCATAACTTCGAAATACTGGTAAAAATGTAAAAGATTTATGCAACTCAAAAATATCTTCAAGTGTAAATAATTACAATAAATATAATTAAAAATATATATGTTATCAGAATAACAGAAATAATGTAATTAAAAATTATATTTGTAGATATACATTTAATGATGATAATTTACCTGATTGGTTTATTAAGGATGAAGAAAAACATTATAAAAAGAATTTACCTGTCAGTCAAGTAAGTATAATTATTTAAATAATTTTTTAAGTTATCATAATACTGTATACATGTTATTTTAATATTTATTCTTATAGGCTCTTGTTAAAGAGTATAAAGCTCGTTTAAAGGCAATAAATGCTAGACCAATTAAGAAAGTTATTGAAGCAAAAGCAAGAAAGAAGAAAAGGGTATTGTTAATATTTTAAAATATTTTATATATTTTATTTATTTATTTATTTAACATTTTATATTTCTATAGGCCTTGAAAAAAATGGAGAAAGCTAGAAAAAAAGCTGAAGCAATTACAGACTCTCTTGACATGAGTGAGAAAGAAAAGGCACAGCATATCAAAATGTATGTAATATATAACATATTGGTTCTCTATATTGTATATTTCATCTAATTTTAAACTAATGTTCTTTCAAATTACAGGATATATAAGAAAGCTCTAAAAAAGAAAGAGGATAAAGTAACTTATGTAGTAGCCAAAAAAGGAATGAAAGGAAGAGTCAGAAGGCCTGCAGGTGTTTCAGGAAGATATAAAGTTGTAGATAAGAGATTAAAGAAGGATAAACGTTCTGTAGTTGCTAAAAAAAAGAAAGCCAAATAAAATTATTATTTACTTTTTATGTAAAGAATTATTAATAGAATTAATTTATATTCACATTGAGTAACATTTTTTGGCATCATGAGGAAAGATATTGGTTACAAAATGATTTTGAAAACTTAAATGATCTGATTTTATTTTAGAATACAGGCAGTTCTTGACTGTACAAGTTAATTCATTCTTGGAGTGAATTTGTACACTTTAATCCAAGAATCAGTTTCCCATAATCATAAAGTTAAAATCAAAGATTCCATTTCCAGCAATGCAATTTTATCAGAATAAAATTAGACCAACAAAATCAATAGTTTATGATTAAACATGATTAATGATTTATTTATCTAAAGAAATGTAAACATATCTTTAAAATCATGCAAATTATAGATGATAAAGAAATTATTTGTCATATAAAATGTAAATAAAATTTTTATTCTTCATTATTATTGACAGATAAATAGATGAGCTTTAATGCAGATGAACTATTGTCTTAGACACAATCTAGAAATGGACGTTATTTATATAATATGCCAATAAAACCAGAGGTGTACTATTATACATTTCGGCCTCCATTTTTATTTTTCCAATATCTATTTAGACGATAGAGCTTTTGCTACAAACCGTACTGTACTATATCATATAGCTAAGTATGTGGTTCGAAATGTTTTTTGTGAATGTTCAGCATTTCTACGGTTAAGTATCTACTGTGTTTTGAGCAATATGCAATATTCAATCCAAGCAACCTAAAAAGAAATACTGTTTTTTTTTTTTTTTTTATTTGATTAAAGGATTAAGACCGGTTCATAGTTCTTAAACTGTTTTTTTTTTTTTTTTATTTGATTAAAGGATTAAGACCGGTTCATAGTTCGTCAGAACAGAAAAGCAAAAGGAAAGGAACATATTTTGTTCCTTTTCTTTTGAATGTCTAGCTGTTCTTAGTTGAACGGAATGAAGAAATAATGCGCATGCTTTTTGTCGACTCTATTTGAAATATATTGGCTATCAACTATCGACAGAAAAGGTCTTTAACCACATACCAGTATATGGCAAAAATTTAACAAAAGATAAATTATATTTGTTTAATAAATTAGGAGAGAAATGTTTGGAGAATATTTTAAACTTATACAAAAGATCAGGAATAGTGATCCCAAAATTATTTTTTGATATTTCAGATTTATTATAAGAAATTATAATATAATTTAAAATAATCTTGGCTGAAATAATAATTATTATAATTAAGAATGTATTGAATTTGCTAATATACGCGTTGACTTATAGAATATCAACAAACGAAAAGAAACGTTATCATAATCTTTTTCGATTGATATAGAAGGAACCAAAGAACGGAATTACGTCAAAAGAAATGCGTAAGATGCGCATTTTGTCGCGCAAGACTTTTTGCGCGACAAAAGACGGCGTTCCTTTTCCGTTTTGACGAATTATGAATCGGACTTTATGGTCATCGAAGGAAAAGGTTATTTGCTTATTCATAAACGACTTCGTATTCAGTTCCAATAATGTTGCTTCAGACCAGTGGTGCAGCCAGAAATTTAGTAAGGGGAATGCAACTAAAATATAGTGGCGGAATGGAAAATATTACCGGCCCTGGCAAACTGAAATAAACCGGCTCCCATAAGTATATTAATACGACTGTATAAAAATATGCAAATACAATGGTACCTTGGTTAACGACGGTAATCCGTTCCAGAATTGCCGTCGTTAACCAAGTCGCAATTCCCCATAGGATTTAATTGAAAATTGATTAATTCATTCCGGCTCCTCCTCACAACCATAGTATTAAAAATGCAGATAAAACTCATTTTAATATGTCCTAAAAATATGGAAAATATCATTTATTTATTATATTTGCTACAAAAAAAATTAATAAAATGAATTGTTCATGAAAACAGTTTTTAATTATCAATCTTCACCAGAAGGACAATTGGGCTCACTTCGGAGTTTTTTGACAAATGAACCCGTAAACACTGATTAGTAGCTTATAGATTCAACGATTATTATACAGGTGAGATTTGATTTTGTCTTTTGATGGCAAACGAACAGTGACAAGCACTCGCCGATTTGTTGTCTATATGAACTGTAGGATCTGGAACACCACTTGCAGGTGTCAATTAATATATAACACAAACAAACGATAGAATCAGACTTTGTTCGCAGAACTTAAAATAATAATCGTCTAGAAATCATCTTTAAGAAACTAAATTCTAGGGAACAATTGCACGTCCATTTTAATTAATTAAACAAATTGTTTTCATTACTATATGTTAATTATCATTTACTTAAATATATTTTTATATGGTTATAATTTTATTAATTTTAATAATAATAATGTCGAATTTGAATTGATTGTGATTAAAAAAAATAGCGATTAACAACTGAGCTAACTAATCATGTGATGCGATGACGAGTTATTTTACAGAGCTCTATTTTGTCGGAAGTTCACATAATCAGGAGTCGTTAAACAAGACATTTTTCTTACAGCCACTCGTCGTTAACCAAGCACGTTGTTATCCGAGGACGTCGTTAACCAAGGTACCACTATATTTTTTGGAGGGGGAAGAGAGAGAGTTATTTAATAGTTAAGGAATTAGAATAATAATATGCATAATTTATTAAAATGTTTAAATATATTATATCTCATTAAATTTTTTTTATCCTAAGAGTATACATATTTTACGTATAATAATTTTATTTTCCAATTGCGATAATAAATGTTTTTCAATTGACATAATTATTAATGCCATTTACGCTCATGAGAAAGGATTTGTTATTTTTGTTTTATTTAAATAAAATAAAAGTTAAAACTGCAGGCTTTTTCTAATTCAATAAAAATGAGACACCGAAATTTGACGATTTTGATCCGTTTTAATCCATTTTTTTAAATTTTCTGATACGAAAATTTTTGGTTCGGCGATAATACTAACCACTGCACTTGTAACATGTGTTGGTAACCTCGGTTAATAACTTGTCATAAGAATATAGCTTGGAATATAGTAAAGTGGGATGATAGTGCGCAGTAGATAATTATGCGCACCAGTTTCTCGCATGCGTAGTTGTTTTTTATAACTTTATTAAGTTCAGTTTTTAAACGCATGATTAAGAACCACTGGTATAGAATATGATAATCTTTTCAAAGTCACTGAACACTTGATTGTAAAGAAAATTTGCGGAACACTATATCACTAGTATCATAAAACAAAACAAAAAAAAAAAATGCATGAACATGTATTTTACTAAAAACTATACATTACTCATTAAATAATAGTAAAAAAACATTAATTAATTAAAAAAAACATATTCTTAAAAACAAAGTAACTCTTTTAGAAAAATGGAACATTTTTAAACCAAATTTAATGCGATGCCTGAGCTAATTGTCTTTTGCAGATTTGAGCAATGTTAAGTCTAATATGTGATAAAGTTACCATCATTTCATCATCAATATTTCTAAGTGTTTCACGTTTTTTAGTTTTTATGTTCATTAATATTGAAAAGCCTAACTCCACAAATATGATGTCGAAAACTGTAGCAAAATCTTAAGTACTTTTGTGGGTAAGCATCTTAATAGTTTATTCGAAAATGCAAATTGAATCATGTCAAATTATAAAATCAACTGCAAGGTACACTAAGGTCATTCAACTAGGCCTCGCTTTTATAATTTCGCGGAACACGTATAACACGTTCGCGGAACATCAGTGTTCCCGGGAACAACGGTTAAGAACCATTGCTCTAAACAAGAATTTCTGCGATATATGTACAGTACTTATTATTGTGAATACTAGACTAGAAAAACGGAAAATATGAATTTTTATGGATTTTTAGACTTGAACTTAACTTGAAAACTTTTTGCTATGCATAATCAGTTTTAAGAAATCATTTTGTTTTATATATCTTCATAAATATCATCTCAACCTACTATTTCTGCTGTGATTAAAAGTAATTTGCATTCCAGTTGTGTACAATTTACCATACTGTGTGCATTACTACTACTACATAGGATGGGGAATTATGTACATTTGACTTCCTCAGTTTTTTATTTATAACTTTGCTAATAAGAGTCTTTGAAAATTGTTCTTTTATTCCGTGAAAGCTGAAAGCTCCGTGAGAGCTCGTGCAATTAATAACTAATGTTCTAAATCCTATGGCATGATTAAAGTTAATAATTGAAAAATGCTTTATTCAAGGCTTTGGGACATTTAATACCTATATTATTTGCAAGCCTCAACCGGCCTACAAAATTTAATCAATTAAACATGTTAACTTCACAAATGCATTGTCCAAATTTCATTACTCTACAATAATTTTTTCTTGGTGTTGGGATTTTTTTTTCCGTCAGTGTATTAAGAAATATTGAATGTTTGAATAAAACTACAACGCAAAAAATACACAAAATTATGTTATATATTTTATTGAATATGATTGGTTTTTACCAAGGACGTTGGATTATATTAATCAAATCTATTATTATAATATAAATAATGATTACATGAAATAACAGCAGAATTTCCTTCAATCTTCTCTGGCTGTGCCATTGCTTCATACTGTTACCGGAGTTAATATGAATAATCAAGAACGTGTAGACAGTAATGCTATGGAGCATTTCAATGAAGCTTGCAAAATAATTTGTAATCAGTGTGTTCAAGTATACTTCAGATTGGCTTTACCAGGAAGAGCAAAATGGATGCATCAGGTTAATGATAAGAATATATGTCTCCAGTTAATGCAACAGCAACTAACTAGTCTCGAATAAGCTGAAAAATGATACATGATGATGATATACAGTCAAACCTCTTTAAGCCGCCAGAAGGTCCTCTCTGGCGGTAAAGGAGGGTGGCGGTTTATGGAGGGTTTCTGGTAACATGTGAGAAAAACATGTGTAGGGACTAGAATTATGGAGGGTTAATGGTAACATGTGAGAAAACATGTATAGACTAGATGGACATTATTTTCATTTAATTAAAGGTGATCAGAAATAAATTGCTGAGTAGCAGAAGGAATTTTCTTTTTATATTCACAAATTACATTTAATTAAAGGTGATCAGAAATAAATTGCTGAGTAGCAGGATTTTCAAGTAGCAGAAGGATTTTTATTTTTATATTCACAAATTAAAATCTTTTGGTAAACCTTTAACGTCGTTGTGACATTTTTCCCGAGTAAGAAACAGCAAAGATACTCACAGCAGTTGATTTATAAAAAATGGTTTAAAATGTTCTTCTTTTTCCGATTAAAATCTTTTCGTGAACATCTAATGTCGTTTTTGACATTTTTCCTAGTAAGAAACAGCAACGATATTCACAACAGTTGATTTATAAAAAACGGTTTAAACCAACAACGATACTCACAACAGTTGATTTATAAAAAAACGGTTTAAACTACTTCTGCAAAGTCGAGGTTATGGCTCTCCAGTCTTCTCCTATTTTAAATGCAAAGTCGAGGTTATGGCTCTCCAGTCTTCTCCTATTTTAAACGGTTAGTTAGTAAAAATCCGTTTAAAGTTTTATAGCTCATTTTGAAAACAGGGATGTGAATAGTCACAGGTGAGATTATCATTTTGAAAACAGGGATGTGAATAGTCACAGGTGCGAGATTACAGTTTTTAAACGGTTATTTTGTAAAAATCCGTTTAAAGTTTTTGAATAGCTTTGAAAACAGGGATGTGAATAGTTACAGGTGCGAGATTACAGTCTAATTTTGTAAAAATCCGTTTAAAGTTTTGGAATAGCTCATTTTGAAAATATTTTGTAAAAATCCATTTAAAGTTTTGGAATAACTCATTTTGAAAACAGTTTGTAAAAATTTGTTTAAAGTTTTGGAATAGCTCATTTTGAAAACAGGAAATAGTCACAGGTGCGAGATTACAGTCTAATAAATGTTAACAGATAAATCAGATTACAGTCTAATAAATGTTAACAGATAAATTACTTAATTACCATCTTCTCTAGTGTTTCTATTTGTGTTGGTTGACCTTGCCGTTCGATTCTCTAGTGTTTCTATTTGTGTTGGTTGACCTTGCCATTCGATTGTTATGGATTACATTCTAATGAATGTTAACAGATAAATTACTTAATTGCCATCTTCAGTCTAATAAATGTTAACAGATAAATTACTTAATTGTCATCTTCTCTGATGTTTCTATAACTCATTTTGAAAACGGATGTGAATAGTCACAGGTGCGAGATTACAGCTAATAAATGTTAACAGATAAATTACTTAATTGCCATCTTCTCTAATGTCAGTGGCGTAGCTGACGATCAGCAGACCCCGCGACGCGGGGGGACCCGAGCTTCGTGGGGCCCCAACTCATCCTGAAGAAAAAATCTCTAAAACCCAAACAATCAGTCCCCAATAACCTCGAATTTAACGCAGAACAATTAAACCTATTTAACGCATGGCGTCGGCGTTCGTCCTGGAACTCTAAAATTTAGTCAGAGCTAATTTACAATTTATGTATTGTTTTCACATGCATTTTTTTATGTTTCCGGGTGCAGCGATTGTTTGATTAAAGCGCTTCAGTGTGTCTAATGCAGTGCTCTCGAAAGTGGGAAGCTACCACAAACCAAGCTTTATACATTTATACGACACGTTTAAAATTTTATACATAGGAAAAGTAAATCAAATTATGTGTATCATTTGAATGTAATCATGTGTTTAGTTATGTTATCCATAGAATGCCACAGAGCTAAAAAAATAATATCAATCTACTCATAGAAGAATTTACAAATAAAAATGCCAAACGAACTGTCAGTTCGTTCCAAAAAGTTTGTCACCTGCTTCGCAGGAGCTGACCTTACTGGAAGTTGATCGGTTATAAAGTCTGTCAGTTCGATCGTGTATAGTGGAAGCTAAAAATGGACGCGTCCGTTCCGACTAAGAATAGGGGTGAGATATACGAATGAGATGGGTCGATTACAGCGCTCTGAACTGAAAAGACTAATCGCTGCTCACTATTTCAAGCTAGGCAGGCTTTCTAATTACGAATAGAGTAAATTGATAACACGCTGTAATATCATTTTTTAAATTTTGAATATTGGTAATTATGAGTATGATATTTACAGATTGATTTTTTTAAATTCTAATATGCTAATATAAATATATCGTATTTGTTTGCCGTCATATATTATATATAAACTATATATAGAGATTTTCTATTTCCAGTAGTCTGACACTCTGCGAACTGTCGTGCCACTTACTTGAAATTTTTATGTCACAACTTGATGAGATGTGTGAGAAAGAGAAACTGATGTAAACAAATTATCAGTTACTATTTGTTTGTTCCTCAACCTTATAATCAGACTAATTTTAAGTTCAGTAATCTAATTACTGTAAAATAGTGTTTTTACTGTATCAGTGTTTCTTATTTATTTTTACATAATGTAACAAATCAGAAAAAATGAAAAACGAAAGCACAAGATATTGACTGTGATCGAAAAGGCAGAAATAATTAAGAAACTTGATTTGGAGAAAAGTTTAGTGATTTGGCTTCATTTTATGATATTGGACAAGCCACCATTTATGATGACAAAAAAATTGGAATAAAACTGAGGGGTTTGTGAAAGATTTGAACAGTAACAGCAGTGACAGGAAAATCTTAATAAACAGAACATATTCATTTGTGTAATTCCATTTTTTTCATTGAACATACAGTAATCTGACAAATCTCTGAAATTGATAAGCCCAGGAACCGTGTGTGTCCGATTAGGGAGACTACTGTACTGTAATTTATTTACAGGTATAATAATTTAACTTATGATTAGTATTTACACTTCTAGAATGAAATTTTGAAAATATTAAATAATTAAAATAGTATAATAATGTTTTACTTAAAACATATTTCAAAATTATAATATAAAATTTATTTTATTTTTTAAAATACTGATATTTAAGAGTTTTGTTTCTAAAAAAATAAGTGACACAAAATTTATTAGAATATTAATTTTTATATGAAAAAATAAAAATAAATATGCAAGTAATTTAATTATTTTTGAATATGATTATCATTACAATGGTATTTTTTTTTTTTTTTCGTCCACAATAGACCATTGGTGGTTGAAGTGCTGGGACTGAGAAAGCCCCCCTTCCTACATGGTATTTTTTTCTTAAATTTCAGAATTTTGTACAGTATTTATTATAATTAATAATGAAATAAGTACTGTTAGTAAGTAAATGTTTTCAGTCCATTCTAAGACAATCTTCAGTTATTGCAATCAGACTTATAAAAACAAATAGAAAAGTTACATGATGTGAGGGTTAAGCATTTTCAAGCAATGGAGATCACTTCTGAAAATGCTTAACCATTCCTGCATATTAATGGTAAAATCTCTTTATCATTAAAATAAGTACCTAATTATTATTTTTTTACCTATTATTTATTTACCTATGAATTGTGTATTTTAGAATTTTTATTACTTCATTTAATTGGGACAACTGCTTTAATTGGGACAAAATGGCTTAGTCCCGACGTGTCCCAATTAAGCGGAATCCACTGTATATTTTACTATTGTTTAACACACTAAATTACAATAATACACTATTTTATACACCAGGGGTGGCCAACAGGTCAATCGCAGGACAATTTGTAGTCGATCTTCGTAAGTTATTGGACTACTCTCTTTTACTGCATAGTGCCTTCTCTAGACAACTAAAGCCAAAATTTCGCTTTATTGTTGAGTATGGCCCAAAACAGAATCGCCGGTAGCGGCAGAGCTTCTCTAGACAACTAAAGCCAAAATTTCGCTTTATTGCTGAGTATGGCCCAAAACAGAATTGCCGGTAGCGGCAGAAATTTAGACAAAATTCTAAATTCGCTGACGATGCTAATATGGCGCCTATGAATTGAGAGTTGTGAGAATTGAAATGAAATGTTGTGTTTAGATTTATGAGTAAAGTAAAAGGAAAGTGCGAATATCTCGTTTTGGGCTAATGTCTTTTTGGGATATGTGGTTTTGGGCTCCTATATCTACTCTCATCATCAAACAAAGAATTTTGAAGGTAGATCGCGAACTCATTTTTAACATATAAAGTTGATCTTAATGACAAACAAGTTGGCCACCCCTGTTATACACAATACATACAATTTATTAACCCTTGGATATTGGAATGAAGTCTTCCATTAGACAGCCTAGCACCCATAATCTTCTCTCTTTGTTGCAAAACGTTGCCACAGATGTCCTAGGAACACCATACTCTTGAGTTACATCTTAATTGTTCTACCTTTCTGCACTTGATCACATCTTTTCTTTTTTTTTCTCTGTGGTCAATCAAATGTAAAAAATGTATATATATATATATATATTTATTTTAAATCTGAATAGATATTAGAGAAAGCTAACAATTGAATCTTTCTCCAATATTTGCCACTATCTTATAAATGCAAGACAACCCAACAGTGACTTTTAAGCTAATGCTTTTGATTTCATTAAAGTGAAGCATGATCAACATTCAGTTCATCTTAAACTCTCTCAACCTCAATTATAGGTAAAACTTCAGTAAACAATGTTCTCTAGACCCTATATCAATATAGAAACTATCAAAATGTTCCTAGGCAAAGCATGGAGATAGCTTTATTGAAAATGGAAGCTATTGGCCACATTTAACGAATGACCTTGGCATATACTTGTTAGATGTAGCTAAGGAGAATCATAGGCCAAAAACATTACTGCCTACTTATTAATAATAATTTATTATCTTCCTGCTTAAAGTGCTTATTTTATGATTTGAGTTTTTTACAAGCAGCAGAATGTGAAAATATAAAATTCTTTGTTGTATTTTTATTCATTCTTTTTTGAATTCTGATGAAAAACTAAACTTAAAAATTCTTGAATCTTTTTTTATGATTTTAATAAGCAATTTTTTATAATCACATATTTGAACAAATCCAAAGCATTTACAAACAATGCACATATTATTCTTCTGTTAATAAGTACAAATAATACAAAATCAAGATTCATTCTTTTTTAATGGTATTATTGAATACATGATCCAATGATATTAGCAATTTTTTGAACTATTAAACCTTGCTTATAACATAAGCTTGATTTTTCTATTTTTTCATTATTTCTTGACGACTGCTCAAATTAAGTTACTTTTAACCAAATTTGCTATTCAAATGATGGTACTATTTAAAATTTGTATAATATCTATTATGGAGTTTCTATATGCTATTTTAAGAATTCAGGTATTTCATTTAAAATTTTACAGCAAAATTTAATGCATTATTCTTTTTCCTGTTACAATAAATAACAAAAAAGTAATCCTGTAAAGGAAAAGTTTTATCTTAGGCATTACTGTATTCAGTTTTTTATAAATCCATCTTCACTTACACAGTTGATTAATATAGCTGATGCCTATCAAAAGCTAAAACACTAAATTAAAATTTTTCCTGTTGGAGCTATTTTTCCAAGTTAAATTTTAATATATTACTTCTATAATATATGCTTGTTACATGTTATGCTTGCTCTCATCATGATATATTGTCATAATCTTGAACTAAGAATTGTGATCCTAATAGTTTTTAAAAATCATCATATTTTCAATTAATAAATTACATTAAAAGAGGAGTGATAAAATATGAAAAATTGAATGAAAAAAATTAATGAAATATTTTTGATTAGTCTCATATTCAATAAAAACTTTTTGAAAGTTACAACATTTGATGAATTTTTCCATTTATATATAAATTACTATAACTATAATTATAAGTGCATAAATTTTTTCTTTATAAATAAGAGAAACTTCTGTCAAATATCTGTCTTTGTTATTATATGTTATTACATGTTATTACAACTATAAAATAATAAATTCATTGATCTGAAGTGTGTTACTTGTGCATTTTTTTTTTTTTTTTTTTTTAATAATATCTGTTACAATTGAAAAATTTGAAATTTAAAAACACCATTAGGATTACAGTTTTACAGATAGATCTAATGATATAGAAAATAATTAAGTTGCATATATTATTAGACAGTTATCTTTATTTTTTTTATTTTTAAAAATAATAATTTTTTGTAATTTTTAATAATGAATATTTTTTTATATACTTTTTAAGAGAATTTTTCTTATGTTGAATGTCATGTAGCTAGCTTCCCAAGAGTCATTTTCTCTGAGAAAAACATTTAATCTTATGTCTTTAGTACAAAAATAACAGCACTTTTTTGCAGTAAAGAGAATCTTTTATTAACATAAACTTTGCTAACGTTTTCGGTTTAAAATCATCCTCAGGCACAATTCTAATTACAACAGAAATTGAATTAGGTTTCCGTTGTAATTAGAATTGTGCCTGAGGATGGTTTTAAACCGAAAACGTTAGCAAAGTTTATGTTAATAAAAGATTCTCTTTACTGCAAAAAAGTGCTGTTATTTTTGTAATTAAGTGTCTGAGTTTAAGCAGTTTTTGTAGTTAATCCTAGAAGTATGTCTTTAGTTTTTCATTTTGTTTCACTCATCTTTCATATATAAACCAGGTCAATATGGTTTTTATTACTTTTTGGAAGAACAAAATTTCTTTAGGAAGGGTCAATGAGATATGTTTTTTCTGAAGGAAGAAAATAAACCAATAATTAATCACTTGAATTTCACAATATTGTAGGCAAATATTATCTTATCAGTTAAGCCAATTTAACTTTTTAATAGTTTAATTTACTATAAAATTTGCTTTTATAATGGAATTTTTTTTTTAGGATTCATATATACAGAGTCGAACTGACACAATGCAAAATATAGAATCAACAATTGTTGAACTTGGAACAATATTTCAGCAACTTGCTCATATGGTAAAAGAACAAGAAGAAATGGTTACAAGGTAATTATAATTTTAATAATAGAATTAAAACAAAAATATTTTTTTTACTACTTTATTGAAATGTTGTTAGAGAAAATTTTTAAAAGGTTAAATAAATCTAATAAAATTTGAATTAAATATAATAAAATTAAAATTTAAATAAGAATTAATTTTTCTCTAAAATGTGTACTTATTTTCTTCATAAAAAATTTTTAATATGAAAAAAATAATATATTTTTTCCATTTATAGAATTGATCATAATGTTGAAGATACTCATTTAAATGTGGAAGCTGCTCATACAGAAATATTAAAGTATTTTCAATCAGTAACATCTAATCGATGGTTAATGATAAAGATATTTGCTGTTTTGATAGTTTTCTTCATAATATTTGTAGTGTTCGTAGCATAGGACATTGTAAACTGGAGTAATCGTGATTTATATACTATGTGGGTGCATCAGATTGATCTATTGTGATTAATTTTCATAAAAAAAGGGGCCTTCGAAAATAAACAAAAAACATTATGGATTATATTGAATGAACAAAACTGTCTTATTATTCATCATTGATTTAAAACTATGAATTTATTACTTTATACAATTTTAAAATTTCTATAGATATTAAAAGCAGACTTTCAATTCTTTAAAAATTATTATGGACAGTCCAAAATATTACTTCAGTTTATAGAAAGAGGATATTCTTCAACATATTCTTTGATAAATTTTAATATATTGAAAAGCTTTTATATATCAGAACCATATTTACAACTAATTTATTACTTCTGTCATTTAGTATACACTTTTGCATTTAGAGTTAAATTTGACCAGAATTATTTATTGAAAGATTTGTCTTGAGTGAATGAATAGAATGCTAAGCCTTAAATAAATGTTTGAAAATGGAAAGTATTTGATTAAATATTAATATCTTTCCATAATTTGAAATATTTAAAATTTCAGAACAATTAAAAAGAAAATACATAATTGTATATATGTATTTACATAAGTATAAATGGGTTGTATGTATAATATATCAATATGTATGTATTATGTACAGAACGATTTATTTCTATTTTCTATATTGTGATCTTCCTTTTATCTTTTAAAATATTAAAAAATGTATCGAAAATATCTTAAAAATTCTGTTGAATTGTTTTGTTGGATTTCAACTTTGTATTTAAAATGTTAGTAAAAAATATAGAAATATATAAAGATAATTATAACAGTTATCATATTTATAAATTTATTTCATCCATATACAGTATAACAATATATATAAACTATACAGTTGAGTCTTTGTAGTCCAATACTTTGCTAGTCCAACATTTCCAGTAGTCTGACACTCTGCGAACTGTCGTGCCACTTACTTGAAATTTTTATGTCACAACTTGATGAGATGTGTGAGAAAGAGAAACTGATGTAAACAAATTATCAGTTACTATTTGTTTGTTCCTCAACCTTATAATCAGACTAATTTTAAGTTCAGTAATCTAATTACTGTAAAATAGTGTTTTTACTGTATCAGTGTTTCTTATTTATTTTTACATAATGTAACAAATCAGAAAAAATGAAAAACGAAAGCACAAGATATTGACTGTGATCGAAAAGGCAGAAATAATTAAGAAACTTGATTTGGAGAAAAGTTTAGTGATTTGGCTTCATTTTATGATATTGGACAAGCCACCATTTATGATGACAAAAAAATTGGAATAAAACTGAGGGGTTTGTGAAAGATTTGAACAGTAACAGCAGTGACAGGAAAATCTTAATAAACAGAACATATTCATTTGTGTAATTCCATTTTTTTCATTGAACATACAGTAATCTGACAAATCTCTGAAATTGATAAGCCCAGGAACCGTGTGTGTCCGATTAGGGAGACTACTGTACTGTAATTTATTTACAGGTATAATAATTTAACTTATGATTAGTATTTACACTTCTAGAATGAAATTTTGAAAATATTAAATAATTAAAATAGTATAATAATGTTTTACTTAAAACATATTTCAAAATTATAATATAAAATTTATTTTATTTTTTAAAATACTGATATTTAAGAGTTTTGTTTCTAAAAAAATAAGTGACACAAAATTTATTAGAATATTAATTTTTATATGAAAAAATAAAAATAAATATGCAAGTAATTTAATTATTTTTGAATATGATTATCATTACAATGGTATTTTTTTTTTTTTTTCGTCCACAATAGACCATTGGTGGTTGAAGATAATTTTATATTTTCTTTGTCTATAGTTTATTTCATTAAAAATACACTATTAATAACTTTTTAGATGTTTTAATTCATTGATATGAAAATTTTAGAAAAGATACTAATTATTTCGTATTTTTCATAATTTAAATTTACGTATCCAATGAACTAAACTCTGTATTTATTTTTGTTTACTCTATTCCAAAATACATGAATAATATATTTTAAAATTTTATTAAATTTATTAATGCAACAATAGTAAAATAATTGATAATTTTCCTGATTTAAACTGTTATTAAAGCATATAATATATACAGGGTGGGGGAAAAGTCTCTACTCCTCCAAATAACTTGAAACTATCATAGATTTCAAAAATCTGTTAATGCCAACAAATAGGAAGTCATGAGTAGACTACCTGATGTGACTTTGAAATCAGTGGCGTAGCTGATGGTCAGTAGATCCCGCGACGCGGGGGGCCCCAACCCCAACTGAAGAAAATATCTCTAAAACCCAAACAATCATTCCCCAATAACCTCGATTTTTAACGCAGAACAGTTAAACCTATTTAACGCAGGGCGTCGGCGTTCGTTAGCTGGAACTCTAAAACTTAGCGCTAATTTACAATTTATGTATTGTTTTCACATACATTTTTTTGTTTCCGGATGCAGCGATTATTTGATTAAAGCGCTACAGTACGTCTAATGCAGTGCACTCGAAAGTGGCAAACTACCACAAACTAAACTGTATACATCTATACGACACAAGTTTAAAATCTTATACATACGCATAATTTGATTTACTTGTTCTATCATTTGTTAGAATGTAATCATGTGTTTAATGACGCAAGTGTAATTAGCAGGTTTAACTATGTTATCCATAGAATGCGACAGAGCTAAAAAACAATATCAATCTACTCATAGAAGAATTTCCAAATAAAAATGCCAAACGTTCGGAACGATTTCGTAACAGCATGTAAACTTAAATATCCTCTGATGTATTTAATTGTTGTTTAATTTGTCCAAATAAAATTACTTTCATTTAAATCAATGTAGATCTGTTTAAAAGTTTTATAATTTGTATATACGTTACGAGACAAACCCGAATTCAGGAAATACTAGAATTTCCTAGTCAAAACGAAAACGTCCTAACGCTTGTCGGATGTTCTAGTATTTCCTAGGCCGAACTAGAAACGCCGAACATTTTTTATTCAATGTCCGGAATTTTTAGTTTTTCCTAGTCAAAACCTGAAGTGGCGAACAGTTAAAACAAGTCTTCATATCTCATGTATTCCCGCTCAGTTTTCAATATTTGCCAGCAGAATTTTCTTTCTTTAGAGAATATTCACAAGAATAAACAAATCT